>BQNB010012673.1:2902-78716 GCA_026074375.1 Tanacetum coccineum
TAATATTAGTTTAATTTTTAGTTTAAAAAAATAGTTTAAAACCAAAACCAAAAACTTTTATGACAATCAAGCTCAATTTGCAACTTGAACGTAGATTTCCATTCATCTCTCGCCGAGGAAAACGATACCCGTGTTGATTACTTATTATTCTTTCTTAAGAATAATTTGTATGATACTTTGCTTATGAATTGTATATGTATTTTATAAATATATATATAGTATATATCTGAGGGTTGTATTTGACTTGAACATCAAAATGGCGCCGCTGCCGGGGAGAGGTGTAGCGATTTTTACGGGATTGTTTGTGTTCGAGCCTTGAAGATCCTTTCTTCAGAAAGTTTATTTTCGTTCTTATAAAAAAATATAAAAATAAAAAAATATTTTTCTTCTTATTTTTATTTTTCCTTTTCTTTTATAAATATTAAAAATACCAAAAATATTTTTATTAATATTATCTTTATAAGAATTTTCAAAAATAATATTCTCTATCCTCTTATTCATTTAATTCTTATCTTCTTTATCCTCTTATCAGTTTAATTCTTCGACATGTCTTCGTATAACCATTTTGGTTGCTCGTGGTGTGGAGGTCCGTTTAATGGTGGAAACTGTTCGGGCTGTAGCAATGTAGGATCCAAAAATGAGTTTGTTTATAACCCAAATCCTTATTCTTATAATGAAACACCGAACTTCTTCAACCAACCTCTACAGCCCCAGTACAAGACATACTCGTGTGAGTTATGCGGGAACGATTCTCACTATAGTTTCGATTGTACATCACGAGTCCCGCTTGTCTATGAGCAGGAACCGTGCTACAATCAAAATTTTAGTGATAATTATTATCCACAAAATTCACCGAGTTTTTCTCAATAATATCTTTGCTGTGAAAACTGTGAGGGTCCTCATGAAAGTTTTCAATGTCAACCGATGAATCAAAACCACTTTGAGCATAATTCTAACTATTCCGGTTTTGACCAACCCCTGCAGTATTCCATCAATCATCAAGAAGATCTTAATCAGCAAAGGATAAGTGATGTACACAATGAATGGGATAAACTAGAGGAGTCTTATAATGAAATTTTCAACATGGTGCGATCAATTTGTGAAATGGTAATTCAACGAAAGCAGGCGGCTAATATTAGTACTCATACTCCTGAGCCTTTGAGACATTTCAATTTTACTTGCGATGAGGATGATGATGACGAGGAGTATTCTATTCCTTTAAAAGATATGCCTCAAATTTCTCCGTCTATTGCTCTCGCACCTGTGTCTTCTATTATGGAGCCCGAGGACTCTCTTATAATGGGGAATGAGGAACTTAGCACTATTCCTGAAAAGGATTCGGACAAATTCATAAAGTCCAGTGTTGAGGATCTTATTATAATCCCAAGAGAGTCTGAGGATACATCCGGTAGTGATAGTGAGAGCGTTTTACCTTCGAGTGATGATTTCTCTCCCATTTTTAAGGAAAAATCCGTGACTTTCTATAACCCTCTTTTCGATTCAAATGACGATTTTACCTCCAGTGATGACGAGTCACTATCCGATGAGGACGTTCTGGAAGATGTTAAAATTTACTCGAACCCTCTTTTCGAATTTGACGATGAATATATCTTTAGTGACGTAAATCCTCTTTTTGATAAGGTGTTAGAGGACATCGAGTGCGAGAATTCTTATGATTCCAACCTTGATGAGTCGACTTTCCTAGTCACACCTTTTTCCGATTCTAATGAGGATGGGTTTTTCACTCCTAGAGACGACATTGAGCTTTTAATTCACCATGATCCGTCTATAAGCATTGTTTCCATTCTCGAGGGATTCATCGATGAACCGCCTCTCGAAGAGAATGATGATTTATTTGATCTGGAATCAAAAGAAAGTGACCGGAAGAAGATTTTGTACGATGCTCCAATTGATGATTTGATTACCGAGGACAAAGTTTTCGACCCCGGGATTCATGAGAAGAGTTTTTCTTCGACATTTGTGAAGATAACCTTTGAGGATCGCCATTATTTTCCCATCATATTTGTTATCCGAATATTTCTTCCTTATCTTACTTATTCGGTAGATTCTTCTTTTCTTCTCTCCTCCAGGAGTGAGGATACTATTTTTGACCCCGGCATCTTCGCTTTTCATTTTTATTCTCTTAAGCCGGTGGCATATGAAAATCCGATGGTGATTTTTCTATTCTTATGTTTCTGCCCCAAGGACAAAGGAATTCGGGGAGAGTCAAGCTAGAGACTCGCACAAAAACAAGCACTTCTCGGGAGGTAACCCGTGTCTTTTCTTCTTTCTATTTTCTTAATTAATAAGTGAGTGTGTTATTTTATAGCCCAAGTGTAGGGCGTGCTTCTTTCTATGGTATGTGGTATTGTTTTTGCAGGATTCTTTAAGATCATGAAGACCCGTGCTTGTTTTCAATCCTCCAATCATCCGGTCTTCGATCTTCTGCTTATTTTGGAATCCTCAATCCTGATCATGTATATATATTGTGTTTCTCCTTTTACACTTGGAATTTTTTGCATTTGCCTTTTTCATTCCTAAATGTGGGGATAAAACTCGACATTTTTGAACATTGAGACCAATGCTCGATTCTAAGTGTGTGGGGGGGGGAATTTCTATTGAAATGTGATCATAACTATTCCTTGATGTGTCCCTCGCAACCCCGTTTTGGCCAAAATTTTAAATTTTTAAGTCTTAATATCTAGTTTACTGTTCATATCTAAAAAAATTGTGTAGAAAAATGTTGAAAAATATGAAAGTAGTTGATAAAAATAATAAGTGTTTTGACACGAATGTAGGCTTTCCGTTGGTGAGAACGAAAAGTAAATTTTGACCCGACCGGTTTTATATCTTAGCTTTCTCCTTAACTATAAATAGATTGATTTTTGCTAATCTTTTATACAAGGAGCTATAAAACGCAAGTCTAGCTTAAACAAATTCAAGACTTTGTAAGTTCTCATAATTGATTTTAAATATGCGAAGTTCGATTTATTAGAGTTGAGATTGTTGCCAGTCTATGTGACTTGTTAAAGTGCCAATCTTAATTCGTTAGGCTAAGTATTCACGAGTTTCTTTATTAGAAATTTTAAATTGTGAAGAACAAGAGATGATAGAGTAGAGTATAAGTTTTGATGCTAAACATAGAATAGTTGGATTTCTTTAAGGCTCATAAAGGTTAATTGTGGCTTTTTGCTCCCATCAGCTTAATAAACGTTATATAATTGTTGAATAAATAAAGTTTCTTTGGTTTTTGCAATTCTTAGTTTAGATCCTTTCGTAGAAAGTCCATCTGGTGAAATTAAGGTACACATCGAGGTTTTGTCAGTGTTGTGGGGAAATAGACTCCTGGACCATGGTCGGCTCGCATACCGATGTGGCAGTTGTTAAAAGACCGCAGGACTTGAAATTTGGCTAATAATAATAAGTTATGTAATAAACCGAAGCCGAAATAAGACCACTACCTCTTGCCGGCTCACAACCGATGTGGTAGTCGTTTAAAGGGTGGAGGTAATAATAATAATAAAACTGTGGGCTGAAAAAAGTTTACTGCATCTTGCCGGCTCACAACCGATGTTGCAGTCTTCTAAATAAGGCACATAGTTATAATAATCCGAGACTGATAAAAGTTTGCTGCATCTTGCCGGCTCACAACCGATGTTGCAGCCTTCTAAAAGGTCGAGGAAATTACCGAGGTCGAAATATGTTTGCTGCATCTTGCCGGCTCACAACCGATGTTGCAGCCTTCTAAAGGACCGAGGTTTAATAATGTTGCTATAATAATAATAATAATAAGTATAAGGCCAAATTTCGAATCCAGGGTTATCTAAATAAAGCCTCCGTCTCTGGACTCGTAGTTGAGTTGTTTCGGGTAAAATAAAAAGGATAACCCCTAAATCATGCGAAATTAGAACCTTAATATGGACCTTATTCTCTCCATATCGTCTCTTTAGGAAAGGATTTCAAACTAATTGTGGTCTAAACCGGGTTTACTTTATAATAATAAGAACATAATTTATTTGTCACCAATAATAATAAAATCCTTAGAGGAAATTTGGAATAAGGGAGGAAAAGTAAGTACACAATTAACTTTTATGAGTAGTGTTAGCATTATAACTTGTATTTTACAATGATCTTATTTTTAAGCTTGGCTTGGAGAAGTGAAAGTCGGGGACGATAACTTTATCCATTTGGACACTTTTTGTGCTTTTTGTTCCGTGATCTTAAAAGTTATCAATGAATAATGAAAGCATTACATTATGTCAAACATGAAAAAGTTGTAAGTTGTAAATTATTAAAAACATAAAAATGAAATTTTTTTTTGGGTAAAACGGGGGTGCTTGCGAATTAAATGATTTTGAACCTTTTAATAGACCTTTTCTGTTCTTGATTGATTGTGAGGGGGTTATAAGTTAAAAGGGGATAAAATTATTTATTTCCGAACATTGCGTGTGGGACCAGCAATGGTTTAGTGTGGGGGAATTTGATATTCGCTAAAATACACATCTTTTGTACCCCGTAAAACACTATTAATCGGACTAAAAATACTAAAATATGCTTAATTATATTGCAAATATGTTTGTTTGGTATTTTTTATGTCTTGCAGGTAAAATGATTTAAAACGGTGCAAAAACGGGAATTATCGGGCTCAATTTGGTCAAATTTAATTATTACTCAAAGCCAAGATGAAGTCATGAAAAGTACCCGAGCATACCAATGGAAAGAGCGCGATAATACGAGTCCAGCGGTGCTCTCAGATCTTATTGAGACAGCCCGTGACCCATCTTATGGGCTGGGCCAGCCCAAACTATCACCAATTCAATTAATAAGGCCCATCATGAAAAGCCCAAGTCCAATTCAATTTCAAAAGCTGAGTTTATAAAATTTGTGATGTAAGCTTACATCACTGTCACGTGATGCATAATTAAATCCATATACCCATGTGAGCTTCCACTTTCTTATTCTTGGCAAATCAAAAGCTTCCACGTGGCGAGGAAATTTGTTATAAGCTTCATTCTGCTAAGTGATCCAATGAATGTGAATTATGCGTTTCATTTAAGCAATGAGGAATTACACGTGGTGCTAGATGACCGGTAGATCAAGTCTGACGATCCGAGGGAATAATGTGACATGAAAAGCCAATCACTGGCTTGTCCAATTTTACAAAACTCACCCCTTCACCTTGCCTAGAAATAAAAACTCGTCTCCACCACAACTTTGAAAAAGTTTTTTTAGCTGAGTGTAGATTTAGGATTAGAATTTATATTTTCAAGTTCTCTCTTAACTTTTAGCTTTTAGCTTTAGTTTTAGCTTATGGTAGCTTATTTTAAAGCTGATTTGTAGCTTGTTTCGGATTATGTAACGAGATTTGTTCTAGCTTAAAGAAGTTTATGTTTAAAGTGCTTATTTCTTTTTTCTATCTCTTTTTAATCTTCTAAAGTTATTTTCAACTAATCTATCTCAAAAGCTTATTCTATTAACAGACTCTGTTCGAGCTTAACCTTTTAAAAGTATTAGATCTAGTCATATAAGTTCTAACAAGCTTATTTGATTGAATTTCTTTATTTTTAAGAACGTGTTGAATCAATCAAGTTTAAATTAAGCTTATCGATTTAGCTATTCTGAGTTAAGTTCGTTTTTGTTTCAAAAAAGCTCTTCGTTTTAGTTTCTGACATGCAGTCGATGCTTATTGATGTCTCAGAGCTTAGATAGTATATATTAGCTTTCGGTTTAAAGGCATAATGGTTAGAATTTGTTTTAAAACCGTTTAGCTTATTGCTTCTCGATTAGTTTGTTAGTGATTAAACCTTCTTGGGCGGGGGGGAGGTGTTAAAACCATTCCTTGCGGATTTTATTGTTTGAGACAATACGATTATGATGTCATGATATCTTATTTAATTTAAATTTGCATATTATCATTAATGTTAGGAGTGCTTATTGTTCCAAGTAAAACTTATTATGTAAGATCTCATTTAGAAATATAAATCTCATTCAATTTTGTGTGTTATGTGCTCATTTTCATGATTGCTAGTTGGTTCGACACAGCTTATAAGTTTGGTAGTTTTTACAAAAAAAATATGCGTTTGATTTGTTTCACATTTTGGCCTCGTAGAAATATGGGCCTTTGTTGATTTTCATTTAGATATCTTCGGTTAATGGAGCAGTTGGGCTTGTATTTGATTGGATCTGTTATGTAGGCTTGTATAGGATTGGATCAAGGCAATAAAAATATTAGAGTAGAACTAGTAAATTGCAAATTAAGAGTGTTATCAACTGTTATATTACTAACAGTTTGTTTGATATTTTGCTTTTGGTACCAGCCAACTCACGAGGGGCGGAGCTTACGGGTTTAATAAGCTAGATAGAATTTAAATATTTTATTTAGCTTATTAAATCGGGTGGTTATCGTTTAATTGCGGGTCTTCAATTCGGTTCAATTTTCTATCCTATTTCAATTAAGTAGTGTAGCTTTAGTATAAAATATTTTGCTTTGCGTATTTGATTTTTGCCATGCTTAGTGTAGATTTAATTTTGTCGTTAAAAGCTATGTTTGTTAAATTGAATTTCGTAATGAGTAGTGAGTAAGTAACTTGTGTTTACTAAGTGATTAGTGATTTGGAATTTACGTGCGGTTTTAAAAAGGTTTAAAAAATTAATAGTCACTAGAATTTTCCAATTTACATACCGTCATTTACTTTTAATGCAAAAACTTTTATGACAATCAAGCTTGATTTGCAACTTGAATGTAGATTTCCATTTATCTCTCGCCGAGCAAAACGATACCCGTGTTGATTACTTATTATTCTTTCTTTAGAATAATTTGTATGATACTTTGCTTACGAATTGTATATGTATTTTATAAATATATATATTATATATCTGAGGGTTGTATTTGACTTGAACATCATTGGTGACTCAAAGTTAATGCTGCTAGGCATAACTTACTACTGCTGGGTTACTACTACTGGGTGAAAGTTAATGCTGTTGAGGGTATTTTCCATAAATACTTCGATTAAGGGTTTCAATCGACCCTTTAATCAATTTCACTCTTTCAGATACTCTCTAACTAGAAACCCTAACTCAATTTTATTATCCATTATCAAAATTCAACATAAATGACGACTCTAAAGTTTGTTGATACTCATAATATGGTCGCATTTTTGTCTAAACCCACAGAGAGTGATAGGTTTGAACAAATTGTGGATTTTTTGAATGCACACCCTATAAGGTATGCATTAACGATCAATCCTACTATATATTTCTTGCATTGAACAGTTCTGGTCTACTGTCAAGGCCAAAACTATCAATGGGGAAGAACAGTTACATGCCCTAGTAGATGGCAAGAAGATAATCATCACTGAATCATCTGTTAGAAGAGATCTTCAACTAGCAGATGAGGAAGGTGTTGATTGTTTACCAAATTCTACCATTTTTGAACAACTTACATTGATGGGGTATGAGAAAATTTCACAAAAACTAACTTTTTATAAACCATTCTTTTCCCCACAATGGAAATTTCTAATTCATACTATTTTACAGTGTCTAAGTCCAAAGACTACTGCATGGAATGAGTTTAGTAGTACTATGGCATCTGCCATTATCTGCTTAGCTACAAATCAAAAATTCAATTTTTCAAAATTCATTTTTGAAAGTATGATTAGAAACTTGGATAATTTGTCTGGCAAATTTTTGATGTATCCAAGGTTTGTACAAATATTTTTGGATCAACAACTTGATGGGATGCCAACTCATAAGAGAATATATATTGCACCCTCTCATACTAAAAAGATTTTTGGAAATATAAGAAGGGTAGGCAAAGGTTTTTCTGGTAGAGTAACACATTTATTTCAAATAATGGTGGTACAAAACCAATCACAATTGGGTGAAGGTTCAGATATATCAACTGATCCCCGTCACACACCCACCTTTATTCAACCATCTACTCAACCTCAAAAGACACAACAACCTAGGAAGCCTAAAAGAAAGGACACTCAGGTACCCCGGCCTAATGATCCTATTGAAAGTGTTGTAGATGAGGTTGTCTATAAGGAGTTGGGTGACAGTTTGGTGAGGGCTGCCACTACTGCTTCTAGCTTAGAAGCAGAGCAGGACAGTGGTAACATCAATAAGACCAATCCTCGGCAACACCTTAATGAATTATAGTTTCCCTAGGAACTACTTCAGGTGGTGGTCCTAGGTGCCAAGAAACCATGGGGGATACTATTGCTCAAACTAGGTTTGAGAGTGTATCTAAACATTCTAATGATTCACTGCTCGCAAGAGGTAACACGCTTTAAAGTGATAAGGATAGACTTAAACTTGATGAATTGATGGCACTATGTACCACTTTACAGAACAAGGTTCTTGATTTGGAAAAGACAAAGATCACTCAACATAATGAGATTGCTAGTTTAAAAAGGAGGGTCAAGAAGCTTGAAAAAAATATGTCAAGAACTCATAAGCTAAAGAGATTATACAAAGTTGGTTTGACTGCTAGGGTAGAATCCTCTAATAATGAATAAAGTTTCGGTGGGGATGCATCCAAACAGGGAAGGATTGATGTTATCGATGCAGATGAATAAATCACCCTAGTTAGTGTTCAATATGTGGATAAAGAGATGTTTGATGTGAATATTTTAGATGGTGAGGAAGTCTTTGTTGCAGAACAAGAAGTTGTTGTTAAAGATGTAAATAATAAAGTTAATGTTGTTGAAGAAGTAGTTGAAGTTATTAACTCTGCTAAGTTAATTACTGATGCTGCTCAAGTTAGTGCTGCTGGTAATGTAGTTAGTACTGCTAGTGATGCAACAACTGTCAGTGCTGCTACAACAACTACTGCTACAATTACAACTGTTGATGATATTACTTTGGCTCAAGCACTTATGGAAATAAAAAGTACAAAACCCAAGGAGAAAGGGGTTGTTATACAAGAGCTGGGTGAATCTACAACAACAATATCTTCACAACTATCTTCACAACAATCATAGGACAAAGGTAAAGGAATATTGATAGAACCTGTGAAGCCTATAAAGAAGAAAGATCTAATCAGGCTTAATGAAGAAGCTGTTTTAAAACTACAAGCTGAATTTGATAATGAATAAAGACTTGCAAGAGAGAAAGCTAAAAGAGAAAAAGAAGCCAATATGGCCTTGATTGAAACATGGGATGATATACAGGCAAAGATTGATGCTGATCATTAATTGGTTGAAAGATTACAAGAACAACAACAAGAAGAGTTGTCTATTGAAGAAAATGCTACATTATTTCAACAACTCTTAGAGAAAAGAAGAAAGCATTTTGCAGCTAAAAGAGCAGAAGAGAAAAGAAACAAACCACCAACAAAAGCTCAACAGAGAAAGATAATGTGTACTTACCTAAAGAACATGGAAGGATACAAGCTCAAAGATTTGAAGTTGAAAGAGTTTGATTCTATCCAAGAGATGTTTGACAGAGCATTCAAAAGGGTAAATACATTTAAAGACTTTAGAACAGAGTTGGTGGAAGGCAAAGAAAAGAGAGCAGGAACAGAGCTGATACAAGAGAATGCAAAGAAGCAAAAGGTGGAAGATAACAAAGAAATAGCAGAGCTTAAACAGTGTTTGGAAATCATTCTAGTTGAAGAAGAGGTAATAATTGATGCTATACCTTTAGCTGTTAAGTCTCCAAGTATTGTTGGCTGGAAGATTTATAAAGAAGGAAGAAAAAGCTATTATCAAATAATGAGAGCTGATGGAAAGTCTCAAATGTACATGATCTTTAGTCAAATGCTTAAAAGTTTTGACAGGGAAGATTTGGAAGATTTGTACAAGTTGGTAAAAGCTAAATATGAGTCAACAAGACCAGTGGAAGACTTGGATTTGTTGTTATGGGACGATTTGAAAACAATGTTTGAACCACATATAGAAGATGAAGTATGGAGGAATCAACAATAATACAAAGTGTTGGATTAGAAGCTGTATGACTCCTGTAGAGTACATCCTTAAGGATGCAACATATGCAGATTTATATGTTGGTAGAGAAGAAATATCCCCTTGCACCACTTACACTTTCAATGATGTTGGAAAAGAAGCTTATAATTGATTATGAAAGTGAAATGGCTTATCAGCTTCTTAAATTCATCATAAAATAGCTTAAGAAGTAAAGAAGTATTTGGAAGCATCCTCCTAGTGTTGATGAAGCTTTAAATGAAGAAACTTGATGATTTTGAAGAAGAATATCAAGTTTAGGGGAGGATTGTTAGGAATAAAGTCTTCTTGATGTTGTTTGAATTACTGTTGCTCATGTTTGTGTTAATGCTGCTCAGCTGGAGTTAGTATTGTTCATAGACTTCAAAGAAAATATGCTAAGTGTTTACTACTGCTAGTACACAGATAGTACTGCTAGTGAATATTAGTGCTGCTGATGAAATTCAAAGAAAATACGCTAAGTAGTTACTACTGTTAGTACAAAGTTAAGACTGCTCAGCTGAAATTAATGTTGCTAGTGAAAATATGCTTGAAGTTACTACTGCTAGTGAATATCAAGGTAATGCTGCTAGTTAGTACTGCTTATATGATATGTATTAGTTGTTTATAGAAAAGATTTTAGATACTTAGGGAAGTATTATAAGCCAACTAGGACTCCTTGGTGTATAAATGGAGGTCCTAGGGCATAGAGTTTGATGTACCAGAACCAAAACTAAAAATCAATATTAGTCGTATAATTCTTAGCTTCAAGGTCTTTGTAACCCTAATACTTTGAGAGTATTTGTATTATTATCACTAATAATATTGGAGCCTATATGTTGAATTGTATGTTCATTTAATTACTATTTCATTGATAATTATTCTTAATATTAAATATTAGATTTCGCATAATCTTTAATACATTCAAACACAGTTTCTACTATAGTTATGTTAGATTTATCTAATATAACTAAACCTTAGACAAGCTCAAGGAATTTGATCTATTAAAGTGGGATCAACACTAAATCATATTCTCAATACCTAAACCACAAAAGTCAATTTCCAGAGGAGAAAATGAGCAAAAGAGGTCTTGAAACTTAATTAATTCTATAGGAGACACCATGTAATTTCTTGTACTCTTGTAATCGTTTAGTTTTTGGTATCATTTGTTAACTCTGTTAGTTTATCTTGGCTAAATTATTACTTTTGTATTAATTATGACATTTGAAGGCTAATACCTTCAGGTATTAACCATTATTATGAAGATCTAAATGTTTTGTTTGTTTATCTCGATTTCTTAATTTATCGTTGATTGCTTGTTTATGTTTATTAATATACTTGTTTACGTGCTTAAGTATGCGACCTATCATTCAATTGGGTCTAGTATTTAATGTGCGACAACTTCGATGTTGTTTGGGCATAGGCTAAGAGTCCGGGATAGCTCTCCATATTGTAATTTTTATATCTAGAATCATAGGATTATAAATATTAACCTATCCTTGCCTTTAGTTTAGTGAGCTTAGTTAAGCCATAAGGTGACCTTGGTATCAACGAGTACGTTCTTATTCCATTGGTAAAGACTCGAACAATGGACTACTAGTGTATGAATTGCCATTAAGCAGTAAGTGGGTAAAGTCTCTATGAGCTAGGGTTTACCAAGATCACCATTACTTTAATCCCTAAGATAGATTATAATCAGCAAATAAGGATACTTTATGTGGATGCGTTTAATTGTGACAGAATTCTACGTGTCTAGGTTTAAGGAAGAAGTACCGCCTTAATCTTAAGAATGATATGCCGCCTCGAGATAAGTAGTCATTGCACTAAATAAATAAACCAACGTTATGATTGGATTAATAATGGTTAATACAATCTTCTTATATTTGGCTAGACCACTCTTTTATCTTCTATTAATTTGCTTGCGTGTGTTTTAGTGTCTTGAATTGTTTTAGTCACCGCAAAACTCGTGCCAGTCTCTCAGGCTGAAAAACCTCCCTTATCCTTTAAATTTAGGATTAACATAGGTTTAGCATAGGTTTAGCATAGATTAGACTAACTTAGATTTGAAAAACCAAAGTATTAATAAATTGAAAGTGTTTCTCGCTCTTAGTGATCGACACCCTACTTACCACAAATCTACCTTTGACCGGGTACACTGCCCGTTAAAGTGTTGTTTTTGGTTAAGTTGGCAAAATATAAATTTAAAACTTGAATCATAAAATTAATACCACACAACGACACAATCTAGTTTTTGGCAACGCTACCGGGGAGTGAAAATTTAATCTTGATTTTTATTTGATATTTTGGTTTTTAACATTAGATTAGATCTAACCCTTAGGATTAGTGTATTTTAGATTAGTGTATAATTCTATATATTCTGTATATTTTCTTGTATATTTGTGTGTTTAATTGTTTGTGTGATTTAATTGTTTTCATAATACATTGTTCTGGTCGATAACCCGATACGGCGTATCCAACTTTCTATCCAATACAGCGTATTCGTTCAAAAAGATTAATACGGCGTATTTAGTACCATTGAATACGGCGTATTGACTATCTGATACAGAATCAGAATATGAGATTTCGTATTTGAGTTACGTGCTTAATTTTTTTCTATCTACCTTCCGAGCAAATCATGTTGATATTTTTACCATTGTCATAAATCATACTTATCAGAGCTAGTCGATTGAAGAATGGCAGATAAAGAAAAGAAATCAACTATGAAAAGATTTGTGACTAATGACCAAACAAATTACTATTCATGGATTACAAGCATTACAGTTAATGGAAAGAATGCTTATGAACTGAAAGGAAAATTCCTTGATGATTTTCATAATAGTTCTTTTAGTGAAACTAATAGGGAAGACGCGGTCGAGCATATCAAATACTTCCTTAGAATTGTTGACCCAATCAATTTACCTAATGTAAATCAAGATAAACTCAGAGTCGTTGTTTTTTGAATCTCATTGACTGGAGATGCATGGAGATGGTTTGATGGAATTAAAGGATCAATTACTAGTTGGGTCGATTTAACTGCTAATTTTTTTGGAAAATACTACATGCCTTCCCGCACTAGCAAAATTATAACCCCCATGATTAAGTGGGACCCCACCAACGAAAAGTTCAAAAACTGGTTGGCCTCAAAGTTTATAAACTATAAGTTGATGGACATATTCACTAAAGGAGCTTTGTGGGACTACTAGAAATTGGGAAATGACGAAATTGAGCCAACGAATGAAAAAACTTCCAATCTTGAGGAAACTAATCACGATGATGAAAAAGAAATCGGTGAAATATTTAGGATTGAAACAAACTTGTTCGATTATGAAACACCGTTGTATGAAAAATTCAAAGTGTTCAATTACCTACTCAAAATAGACTAGGATGTCCTTACTAAAGATACTGAAGGATTTAAAACTTATGAAGAATATAAGGACGATTGGATTTATAAGTGGAATAAAGATGTGCTATGGGTGCATGAAAAACCATGGACAGAGAATGGAGTATGGGAGGAACCAACACCAGTTAAACATTGTTGTCAGCCCTTTAAAATGGATGTTTAGAGTGGCCTACCTATAGCTGGAGAGAAGATGGATATTGTAATGGAGGAAACTTACCATGAACTTATATAGTAGGAAACACGCTTTGTTACCAAGATTTAGAATGGTACAATGCTTTGAAGGATAGCAAGCTGAAAGAAAAAGCTTTAAGAAATAAGGCTATCATGGAAGGATTAATCAATGAAGATGTTGAATCAAATAATAAAGGTTGGAGAAGTTGGGAAAACTTTAAAAATATAAATAGTAATCGTTATGAATGTGAATATGAGAATCAACATGAAGATGATGAAAGATATGAGTTATGTGGTAATGAAACTCATGATTTGCCGATTGGCACTGTAAGAAGATTCGAGATGATCAAGTATTCATTCGGACAAGACGAAGAGTATGTTGCTGTTAAAGAAGATGAATACGAAGATTTAACGAGTACAAGCAAAGATGCATGTCAAGCATACCAAGAAATCTTTCGCATGATAGACGAAGGATGGATGGTAACAAGAGCTGAGTAAAGAAGAAGGAAGGAAAAAGTCTAACTTAAAGACTTCACTAAAAGAAAAGTGCTTCTCGAGAGACAACCCAGATTGTTATTTAATTTTATTGAGTTTGTCTTCCCAGAAATCAATACGGCGTATCCGCTCTATAACACCCCGTGTTTTAGGACAATGTACGACTATTAGGGTTTTAAACAAACCCTAATTCGGTAAAAAGCAGAAACTATGATATTCAAAGTACACAACTTCAAGGAATTCAACCACGAAGGGTTTAGGTTTTGGAAGGATGTTTGTGCTGGGCTCGTTGTTCTTAAACAACAAATAAATCTGCTATAAGTCATGACAAGGTTTTGAAGAATTGAAGGCTTAATTGATTATCGGTTTGTAGCAACAAGGTTTCAACAGCAGGGTTCGAAAGCAAGAAGATTTTTCTATACATTAGCAGGTGGTTCTTAATTGGGTTTCACTGAAGAAGATCTTTGCTGCTCTTAAACGACTAACAAAACCCTAATTTTCTAGGGTTTAATTATAAGGTGTATAGAAACTTTCTGATTATTCTGATCATAGATTAAAAGAGATGGAAGCAGGTTTCCTTATGCGTAATAACATGTCTAATAGGGGTGGCCTAGCATCCAAAGGAGTGTATATTGAGCAAGTTAATCTTGAAGATGTCATGTGCAGGACGTAGACTGGTCATGGGGTTAGCACCATGATAACTGATATGGTTCTTGTTGGTATTGCGATTGAAGGTTTCTGTGTTCTTGCTTAAAGCAGTAAAGAAACAGCAGGACGCATTTACACACCTAGATTGGAAGCAAATTGGTGAGGTTCAATGGTTGTCTATTCTAAATCTGGAAGTGACTTAAGTATCTCCTATATGATAAGTGTTGCATGGCAATGGTTTTCTTGGTAATACTGCCAAAATTCTTAGCTGATGGGATTGGTATGGAATGATAATACTGCTAAGTATACTATATGCTGCCTGTACACTTAATGCCGCTAGAGTTCAAGTTTACTTAATGCTGCTAGAAAATCTACTTAGTGCTGCCAGGTTTGATGAACAATAGTAATTCAAGAGTTTCTACTGCTAGGTTTTAAAGCAGTTACTACTGTTATTGAAGTTACAGTTGCTTCAATTGTTGGCAATGAAAACAGTAGTATCCATTAGTGTTGTTCGTGATATTAGTACTGCTAGCGTTAAATGCAGTTACTACTTCTAGTAATAAAAGCAGTTAGTTACTACTGCTAAGGTAAAAATAGTTACTACTGCTTGGGCTTAAAGGTATTACTACTGCTAGGTTTGTTCGTTATTGGATAACACACAGTTTGGATCTCGGATTGGATCAGATAGAAAAAGGCTATTATTTTTGGGATTTATTACAATAATTGGTTACGGAGATAATTTTTTATCACTTATTTGGAGTTGAAGTGGAATTTTCACAAGTGCGTGTTCTTATCATATTTTAAAATTCAGGGTGGATAGATGATGACTTTTGAAGATAACTTGTTTAAGCTTAAAAACGATGTTGATGAAGATTTTTAGAATCTAGCAATGTGTGATCTACAAACTTTTTGTTTCCTCCTTCTGGCTGTTTCCACGGCGCGGGTGCTTTTTTCGGCTATGACTGAATGCGGCAACTTCCCCTTGCAGAAAGACGTAGTCACCCTGTACATCTTCATGCATTTCGGCGCTCCTTCCACGTCCAGGACTTCTGCTTTGTATCTTTCCATAAAGTCCTTCATGGATTATCCATCTATTTGCTTAATATGATGTATCTCCACCGGATCCTTGATGTGTTTTGTTTGCTGGAGATAATTTTCCCTAAATGCTGGTCTTAGATCTTCATAGATGTCAATAGATTCTTTTGGGAGTTTGTCAAACCAGACCCTGGTGTTTCCAGTGAGCATTGAGTTGAACATATGGCACCACATTGGCATTGCCTACCTCTCTGTTTTTGTAGCAAACTAGAATAGCTTTAAATTGTCTTTCGGATCCCCGCTTCCATCATATGTCTTGACATGGCTAGGCACTATTGTCCTTGGGAAATCAAAATGCCGGATCCGGGGTATGAAAGGGTTTCTTTCCTCATACGTCTAAGGCTGAGAGAGATCATCTTCATAGGTGTTTGACCTGTACCTCTTTGATTTGGACTTCCAGTGACCTCCCTCGCTGTCTTCACTCTTCAAATATCTGCTGGTTCCTCAGGACAGTGTGCCCCTGTGATGATGCTTCCTTGGCTAGACCTCGGTTCCCTTTGCTTGGGAACTTTGGTGGCGACTATCAGCACGTGCAGATGCACTTTGTTCTTTTCCTCCCAACCTATTGAATACACCACCCTCCTTCTGCGGTCTGGACCTAGGTGAAGGAGGTATGAGTCTTCTGAAGACACTAGCGATTGGTGACGGGCTTCGGGAGTGCTTACTTCTATGCCTCCTTCTCGGCTCTGTTCGGGTGGTTGGTGTCTTGGATTCGGAGTAATGCGACTCTTCATGATTTCTTGGATTTCTTCCGGATTCATCACCGTAGAGTAGGCGTGCCTTTACCGCTTTAAGCTTATCTTGTTGTTCTTTTTCTTTTTGTATTTATTCAGTGATGAGCGGCAACAGTTGGTGATAGTTTTTGTCGCACAGTTCTCTTAGGACCTCGTCGGACGTAGGCTCCTCGAGACCTTGTGGGCCACTTCTTCCCTCGGTGTTTCGCATGGCAAACGTGGGAATGGTTGGGGTATGCTATTTGTGAGTGCTAATGATGAGTATTTTAGGGAACGTGGTTGTGTTCGGTTCCTACGGATGGCGCCCTTGTTAGTACAAAATAAGTGTCAGGTTTAGAATAGGACTCAAATCCTTCGTTGGGTTAGGTCTCCGAATGATTTGAGCGTTAGATCTTGTACTAGAGCAAGAGAAGTGATGATTTCCTGCATAATCAAATAAACCGTTAGTCTTACCGTGAGGACGGACCCCACGATTAGACTCCAGCATGAGAGTAAGTAAACATGTAGAGAGAGAAAGTATGTGTATGTAGGGTGAGAAAATTATACTGTTCATTATGTCAGCGGGTCCCTTTTATAAGCGAGTGAAATATTAGGGTTTCCTATTATTTCATTTGTTTCGTTAGTGGCCGGAGTGGGTTCCTTGTCGGGCAAGGTTCTGCAGTAATCGTGTGTACGGATGCGTGTGTTTTCCGTGGACGGAAGTATGCTATAGTTATGTCCACGTCCGTTTTGCTGTGTCTGGGCCGTAACCAGTGCAGGATTGGGTTTAGTTTCTACCCATGATTGCTACGTTAGGCCTAGAAGTCCAAGTGACAGTGTGGCCCAAGCCCGGAGGCTTGGTATACCTACTATACGTCATTAGTACATACTAAGCAACAATCTAATCGTAATACAGAAGAACATATTACATCTCGATGACGTTAAACCAAGTGTAATAGACTAATGAAAAGTTGTCACAAATTACTTCTAAGATTACAAGCATTATAAATTAACTAAATCAGAGCTTTGCATCTTCTTAGCAAATACACAGTTGCTTCGTACAAAGCAAAAACAAAAAAAAATATTGAAACATTGAAAATTGACATGAGAACAAACATACATTGGTTCGTTTTCAGCCTTTAACCTATGCAACCTATTTACAAAACCTCCATTTGGAATTATGGAAACGGTTTTCTTTATTCGAAAAGAAGAAAAACAACAATTTTTTTTGGTAAAAGGTTTTCCCGATAAATTTTTACTCCAAAAAACAATTAAGTACAATAGATGAGGGTGAATCCCGCATCTCCGCCCGTCACATAGGCAATCTACTTCCATTAACGAACACACACATGACTCAATAATATCAAGTAATCTATTTCTTCTTACGATCGTAGTCTTTGAAGTTAGCATATTGTTAAATTCATCCCCCTTTTTGTTTCACAGACTTTGTAGTCAATGGATTAGCTACACACAAAGTTTAAACATAAATTGAACTTAGTAAAAACTTTAATTTAACGTATATTACTTAAAATACTTTGGCAGTAGCCACTTTTTCCGGGACGGAGCTACCTTAGAGATTGGGTTGGCCAAGGTGCACCTCAGACCTTTTGAAGGAGGTATATATGTGAAATACGTAAAGGGGGTGAATACGTTTTCGTTTAAAAACTTAAAACTTTTGTATCAAATCACCAATTAAGTTAAACGCAATATGAAGAATGTCGATACTAGTTCTATAATAACTATATATAGTGGTAAACCGTATCATAACAATACAACCATAAAATCAATATTCACATCTAAGCACAACACAAACATAATCAATACAATATAAGTAACAAGTCACGCGATCATGTATATAATGCAAACATAAATATAAAGCGACACATGCAAATATAAACGTAAAGAGATAAGTAAAAGAAAATGCAAATCGGACATGATGATTTATAGTGGTTCTCTTCGCCCTACTCCACTCCCTGAGTACCCAACTCGAGAGTTACATCACTAGTCAACTATCTCCCTTCACGGAAGAAATTAACCTTACAACATCGCTTACATTGTTTTTTGACACTAAGCTAGATGTCGAGTTGTTTTCGGGTGCAACCAAAGCTGTTATGTTTTATGGCCCAACATAACAAACCTTGTGTTTTAAGACCTAAACATATAAACCGCGTTGCTTACATTCTTTTCTGATACTAAGCTAAATATCGAATTCTAATCTTAACTAGAACCAATCTACCACTCACTCATGTATTTTGAGGACTTAAATACTAACTGGATCTCATACTTATATTCCGGACTAACACGTTAGCCGGATCTACCAATTACACAAGATTGAGAACATGGACTCGATCTACGATAATATATATCTCGAATGTAACAAATGTTACGAATGCAGTAACTAGACGACATAACTTCGTATCTTGAAGATAATGAGAGTTCTTCTCTTTCACATGAATGGATGATTGATTTGGATCACATTTAAACAAGATTAAAAAGGTTAAATGATCAAAGATTAAAAGATATGCAAATTGATTTAAAACAGAGAAAAACTATGTGAAAAAAGGTTAAAAATTATGCGGAAATGATCTACTATTTATAAGCAAAGAATGAGAACCGTATGCTTGCCGGTCCCATATTTATGCCTCGCAGTCCCATATTAATATGGAACCGGCAAGCCTATATGAGGGCCGGCTCGTATAGGACGCTCTCATTTTTATCATTTTTAGTGAAATGTTTTCTTATTCATGTTTTATATGTTTTAGGGGGGGGGGACCTGATTTTAAATATATATTTGAATAAAACATTTGTTTTAAATTTAAAATATATTTTGTCTAATTTATTTTTATAAAAAAGTTTTGTTACATTTGTAAAAATATAAAGTTTAAGACAAAAAGTATTACTTTGATCATTCAATAAGTTTAATGTTTGTTTGTTTATACCTTTAGTGATTTACGTTGGATGCAAACATATATCTGTGTTGAAGCAGACTTGATACTTCGAGAGATGTTGACTTATGAATGCATTGATGATTTGTGATTACGAGTAACTGGCGCACTTTACGTTATTTTTTTGGGTAAAAGGGTTTCCCCGATAAATTTTATTATGCCAAAAAACATTTAAGTACAAAGGATAAGGGTGAGTCCCAAATCTCCGCCCGTTACATGGACACAACTACTTCCTTAAAAGAAGGTACACAAAATGACTAGACAAAAGAAACATAAATCTATTTCTTCTTGCGACCTCGAACTCGGATATCTAGATTATCGCATATAGCTTGAATCTCTTGAGGAAGATCCTGGCCATCATATACATCATAATCGTAAGAGTCTTCATTATAGTCACCATTACCATAAGAATCCGTCCATTGTTCTAGTAAACTTTAAGTGCCAAAGCCTACCTTTTCTGAAGCCAAAGAACAAGCCATATCATTATCAACCGATACAACCTCATCTTCACTATCATAATCACCCGGACACTCTACCTTATTCAAAGGAATACCAGCTTCATCCACAAGAATAGCTTGCCCATCAATAAGTAAATCTTTAAACATCCTAATTTTATCAATAATATGAGTATTACTAGTACTACTATTTTCGACATTCATGAAAGAGGATCCACTTGAATTAGCCCCGTTATTAACCAAATTTGTAGTCTCTCCATTGGTACCTGGTTCGTAGTTTTGTATACCTATAAAATATATATAAAATATAATATCTTAAAAGAGAAATTAAGAAGATTACCAAGTTACTCTTGATAAAATTCACTCTCAAAAATATATATAATATAATATAAAATACGTATATTAAACCGGGCAAGTATGATCACCCGGGTCGTTTCCCCAACGACTAGTGAAATTGAAACCACATTTTTAGTTCGGATCCTGATTTGAATGAAGCAAAGGTTTTTGAATTGGTTTCTAGAAATAAAAACCCTAATTTTTACTTTTTTATAAAAGACTAATTAAACTAATTAAAATCTAACCCTAATTTTTAATCAAAATTAATTAAACTAATTAAAAATTAAACTAATTAAAAACTAATAAGCTTAATTAACGACTTAACTAATGGACTAATGGAGCAAAGGGAAAAGGATTAACTGGAACTAAACTACTAACGGGCAAGGATTAACTGAAAACAACTAAAACAGAACAATTACAGGAATGGTCCCTGAGGACTTACCCCGACAACAAACTAAGTCCAAATTAAGGCGAGATTTGAAAAGTGCTTAAATTGAAAAACTCAAAGAAGCAAAGTTGTAAAAGAAGCTAGTGGGAACAAAATTAATAAAAGCTACTAGGACTGAAAATCTCAAATAAGCTCAATAAGAGCTTATTTCTAAACTGATTACAGAAAGTGAGGTTTTGAACTTAATTTCACTTAAACAGCCATAAAATGCTCAAATTAAGCTTAATTCTAAAAAGGAAAAGTGATCTAGAAAGCTTATGATGTGCTTAATCTAAAAATGCAAAGAAAACTAAGCTAGAAGTGCTCTTAAACTACTGAAATTAAGCATGAAACAGGCAAACTCAGGAAATAAGCAAGGAAACACTAACTTCAAATAAGCTAAAAACCTTAATAAGCTAAACTAGACTCTAAAACTTTTAGGAATTACCAAACTACTTATTATCCATCTAAATAAGCTATAAAAACTAGGATTAAAAGCTAAAATATCAAATTAAATCTTCTACTTAAGTTCCTACTGTTTTTGGAATTTTTAGGTTTTTTAATTAATTTTGATTTAGCTGTGATTGCAGTTTATTATACTATAGAATATATCATAAAAATATAATGCTTTTAAAAGAGAAATTAAGAAGATTACCAAGTTACTCTTGATAAAATTCACTCTCAAAAATATATATAATATAATATAAAATACGTATATTAAACCGGGCAAGTATGATCACCCGGGTCGTTTCCTCAACGACTAGTGAAATTGAAACCACATTTTTAGTTATGATCCTGATTTGAATGAAGCAAAGGTTTTTGAATTAGTTTCTAGAAATAAAAACCCTAATTTTTTTAATTTTTTTATAAAAGACTAATTAAACTAATTAAAATCTAACCCTAATTTTTAATCAAAATTAATTAAACTAAATAAAAACTAAAAAGCTTAATTAACGACTTAACTAATGGACTAATGGAGCAAAGGGAAAAGGATTAACTGGAACTAAACTACTAATGGACAAGGAATAACTGAAAACAACTAAAACAGAACAATTACAGGAATGGTCCCTGAGGACTTACCCCGACAACAAACTAAGTCCAAATTAAGGCGAGATTTGAAAAGTGCATAAATTGAAAAACTCAAAGAAGCAAAGTTGTAAAAGAAGCGAGTGGGAACAAAATTAATAAAAGCTACTAGGACTGAAAATCTCAAATAAGCTCAATAAGAGCTTATTTCTAAACTGATTACAAAAAGTGAGGTTTTGAACTTAATTTCACTTAAACAGCCATAAAATGCTCAAATTAAGCTTAATTCTAAAAAAGAAAAGTGATCTAGAAATCTTATGATGTGCTTAATCTAAAAATGCAAAGAAAACTAAGCTAGAAGTGCTCTTAAACTACTGAAATTAAGCATGAAACAGGCAAACTCAAGAAATAAGCAAGGAAACACTAACTTCAAATAAGCTAAAAACCTTAATAAGCTAAACTAGACTCTAAAACTTTTAGGAATTACCAGACTACTTATTATCCATCTAAGTAAGCTATAAAATCTAGACTTATAAGCTAATTTAACAAGTTTAGACTTTACTTAAGTTCCTACTGTTTTTGGAATTTTCAGGTTTTTTATGACTTTTGACAGCTAAATTAAACTAAGGAAATAAGCTAGAAATTGCAAATCAAGACTTAAAATGTATTAAGCTATATTAAAACTCAAATCCTACTGAATTTAATAAGCTAAGTCCTAAAATTACCTATCTAAATTAAGCTAAGAACACAGCAGTACTAACTGAGGTTAGTACTGCTAGTGTAAAATTTCAGCAGTACTTTCAAGTGAAAGTACTGCTAATGTAATTTGACTCTTAAAAACAAATTAAGCAATGAAATAAGCTAGAAAATGACAACTAAATTCTTAATAAGCTATAACTAGAACTAAACTTAATCCTACTAAATTTGAAAAGCTAAAATTTATACTATCAGTACTAACTTATGGTTAGTACTGGTAGTGAAAAGAGTCAGCAGTACTAACTTAGGTTAGTACTGCTAGTGCAATTTTGAGAATGCACTAAACCAAACACCCTTTTACCATTTTGACAGGACTGAGAAAAGCTTTTTAAGAGAAATTTAATGAATAATTACTTAATACCAGATAAAAACTAGCTTAAATCAAACTTAATTAACAAAACTTAACAACTAAATAAACCTTAATCTAAGATCTAACTATTTTACTATATTTTTGGTTTTTTTAAGAGGTTTTTAAGTCAAATATATGAAAAACTAAGATCTAAACTATTTAAACTAATATTTTTGGATTTTATGAGTTTTTATGGCAGAAATTAGCAACTAATGATCTATAACTATTTAAGCAAAAACAGTTAAAGACAAACAACTAATAGGCACTAGAAGAGATACTTAAACACTAATAAGCAAAGAGAATAAGCAATAAACAAATTTAAGCATTTAAACTATAACTAAGCAATTTAAAACTAAAATTAAAGAAGAATGAAAAGAGAAACTTACTTGATCCTTTAGCTAAACAAAAGGAACCAATTAAGGCAGCTACAAGCTCTCTAGCTTAATAATAAGCTAGAGTATTAGTCCTTGGGATCTCTTCCAAATTAAGATCCCCTTCCAAAAGCTCAAATACAATAAGATCCATGTAAGATTAAACTGATTTAAGGTTTAGATAAGGTTATTACTGAATTCAATGAGCTCTATTTCAGCTTATAGACTGAAAGAGCTTTAAATGAGCTTATTAGCTTATTAAGACAATATGGCTATTTAAGAGAGCTTAAAGTTTGAAAATAAGAAGAGCTTAGAAAATGAGATTTAAAACACTAAAGACTGAATTTCATTAATTAAAGAAACTGATTACATTACTTGAAAAAGGAAAATAAAAACACGAATTTAAGCTAGACTAAATTACTAAAAACTAGATAAAAAGAAAAAAATGATTCCTTGTGTGTGTGAGAATTAGGCCTATTTATATGCTCTGAAAGAAGCTTCTAGGTTGCCTTGCCTTGCTCTCCAAACCTTCAATCTCTGCCATTCATTTAATCAATCATTTGAGCTTCATTTGTGGCCGTTTGATCAAGCTGTGGACACCTGAGGATTGCCAGCGTGTCATTCCCTTGATGTGACGTTTGTGCTTCTTTTGTGAGTGATTTAGCACAAAAACCCACTTAAATTTGTGCTTCTTTCATAGCCGCGTACGCTCAAAGCTTGAGTAGACCAATGATTTCTCTTGATTTGACTGAATTATCCCTGCCATCTTGTAAGAGAGACCTTGAATTGTCTTCCGTACCCTTTAATTTTTATTTGCCCTTTGTTTTACCATGGGGTGAAAACGGGGAAGACGATGAATAGTGTTTGGAGTTACCCGCCTTTTTTTATAACTGAGTACGGGGTAAAATTCAGTTGGACTTTGCCCTCTTGGCAATTTCAGTCCCTTTCTTTGTGATTCCATTTCTAGTTATAAATAACTTTGGAAATTTTCAAGGTTGGTCCTTGTGGATGTTATAAAAGGATTTTAGCTAAGGTTTGGGCTGAGGCTTGGCTTCTTTGGCTTCTTTTTGTACTCTTCTGAATCTCGTGTCCGTGTTTGCTTGATTTTGACTGTATTCTTGTGATTTTTGACTTATCCGTACCTGCACACACAAAACACAAATACAAGCATATTTTTGCCATTTTTGGTCTGTTTTGGGTTTAATTGGGTTATTTTAGGTACAAACGGATATGTGTATTTTACACTTATCAAAATTCCCCAAACTAAACGATTGTGTGTCCTCACGCAATATCACATGCCTTATAACCAAATACCTCGAAAATTCCCCAAACTAAACCTTTGAAAAGTAGCAAAGATTTTTGTTGAGAAAGATAAGAGATCACAAGTTATAAAACACCCGACTTCCCATTTTCTAGGGGTTTATGACAGAACACAAAAGGCGCCGTGGGGAGAGACGGTGTCGCGATTTTTATACGGGATTGTCATGTTCGAAGCCTTGAAGATGCCTTTGCCCCGGTTCCCCGTGAAAGTTTTCGTTTTATATATAAAAACCCAAAAATATTTTTCTATTCTATTTTCTTTTCTATTTTCCTTTTATATTTAACCGTTTGTTAATTTTCGTATCGGCTCATCTTTAGTTAACAAATTATAAGAGAGGTATAAGGAGGGTCGATCAAACGAACTTCGACCCGAAAGGAGAAGGTTTTAAAATGCTTCACGCTTACCCGCTCCTCCACTTCTTTGTGCATTTTATAGAGAGCTACCGTGCACTTTTGATTTTCGGTTACCAAAAATATTTTTCTTTCTTATTTTTTATTATTATTTCTTTTTCATATGTATTATTTGAAAAATCTATAAATATTCTTCTTTATTCTCTTATTCATTTAATTCTTATTCTCTTTACCATCTAATCCAATAATTCTTCAACATGTCTTGGTTTTCAAGGTGCTCGTGGTGTGGAGGACCGTTTAACTGTGGAAATTGTCAGCGTTTTACCAATGTGAGTTTCGGAGATGAATTTGTCTGTAACCCCGATCCTATTTCAAATGATGAAACACCTGATTTTTCTTACCCACCTTCATAGCCCTAAAAATCTTCGTTCGACCAATTTGATTGCTTTGAGTGTAAAGATCCGTTAGAAGATGGTGTATGCTGTCAATGATGTACTTGCAAGTGGTGTGGACATGATCTTAGAGAAGGATTTTGTTTGTTTTGCGCTTCAAGAGGTGATAATTCATCCATTGATGCTCCTAATCCAAACTCTTTCAATGATCCTCTAAACGTTTTCACCCACCATCCACAACCCCGGTACGATACATACTCCTATGAGTTATGTAGGAACGATTCACACTATGGTTATGATTGTCCACCACGGTTCCCGCTTATCTATGAGCAAAAACCGTTCTATAATCAAAACTTTGGTGATAATTATTATCCATAAAATTCACTGAGTTTTCCACAACATATCTTTGCTGTGAAAACTGTGGGGGTCCTCATGAATGTTTTCAGTGTCAACTGATGAATCAAAACTACTTTGAGCGTAATTCTAACTCTTCTAGTTTTGACCAACCCCCACAGTATTCTATCAATCATCAGCCTTAAAGTATTCAAGAAGACCTTAATCAGTAGAAGATGAATGATGAATTTAAGATTGAGTTAAGGAATGAACTACTTAACACTATGCAATCATTGTGTGAGAGGATACTTCAACGAGAGCAGGTAGCTAATGTTAGTACTCATACTCTCGAGCCTTCTCCACGTTTCAATATTATTTACGATTATGATGCTGATGACAATGATGACGAGGAGAGTACTATTCCTTTTAATGGAATTACTTCTCAAATTCCTCCAATCACACCCGTCTTACCGACTATGGATCCCAAGGACTCTCTTATCATGGGGAATGATGAACTTAGCACTATTCTTGAAAAGGAATCATATGAGTTCATAAAGTCTAGTGTTGAGGACCTTGTTCTAATCCCAAGTGAGTCCGAGGATACTTTCGAGAGTGATGAGGTGTGTGATTTATCTTCGTGTGATGATTTTTCTCCCATTAACATTCCTGAGGAAGAATCTGTGACTTTCTCTAACCCTCTATTCTACTCAAATGATGATTTTACCTCTAGTGATGACGAGTCACTATCCGATGAGGATGTTCCGGAAGATAATGTTAAAGTTTACTCGAACCCTCTTTTTGATCGATGACGAATATATCTCTAGTGACGTAAATCCTCTTTTTGATGAGGTGTTAGAGGACATCAAGAGTAAGGACTCTTATGTTTCTAACCTTGATGAGCTGGCTTTGCTTGTCACACCTCTTTCTGATGCTAATGAGGATGAGTGTTTCGACCCAGGAGGCGATTTTGATGAGATCGATGCTTTTCTAGATATTGATGTAAAAGATGGGTATCATGATTTGAGGGAGATATAATCTATTTTGATAGTTTGCTTATTAATGACACTTTCCCTAATCTCCCTCCTGAGGTGTTTTTAGATCGTGACCCAAGAAGCTTAGAAGATGAACCTGATAAAGATGATTTGAAGAATATTGTCAAAGTTTTCTACCCCAGAATTTGGGAGAGAAATTTTTCTCCAAAATATGTGAAATTACCTTTAGAGGATCGCCATTATCTTTCTCTCACATATGTTATCCAAATTTTTCTTCCTTATTTCACCTATCCAATGGATTCTTCTTTTCTTCTTTCCTACGGGAGTGAGGATATAATTTTTGACCCCAACATCTCCGCTTATAGTTTTTATTCCTTAGAACCGGTGGCATATAAATGTCCAATGGAAGTTTTCTCTTCTACGTGTTTCATCCCTAATATCACGATGATATAGGGAGAGTCAAGCTAAAGACTCGCACAAAAACAAGTGCTTCGTGGGTGGCAACCCACGCTTATCCCTAGTAGTAGTATATTAGTATAATATATATAAATAAGTGTAACGTGAAGAGGCTCGCCTCTTCCTTTCTTGTGTTTCGTGGTTTGTGTTTTATGTCCAGGATTGCCCGGATTTTGAAGACTCTCATGCTCGTGGTTTTGTCCTTTGTTTACTCGATCGTCTATCCTTAGCATGATTATATATGGGAATCTGATATCCTAGATCTTATTGATTAAGGTTTATCTATTAGCATAATTAATAAACGGCTTTAGATTTACATAGAGACCCTTTTAAAACATTAAGGACAATGTTTAGTTCTAGTATGGGGGGGATCTTTCGATTTGATCTTACTTTCATTTGTCTTGTCTTCCCGTAACCCCGTTTTACCACCAAAAATATGTGATTTAATGCCAAAATTTAAAAATTTTCAAAAATAAAATAAGTGTTTTGACACATAGTTTTGTCTTTTTGAGAATAAATTTTAACTTGATCGAGCATGTTGCGTTGTAGCTTGCCCCTTAACTTATATAAATTTAAGCCTTTGATAGACTTTTATACAAGAAGCTTTAAAACGTGAATTCTAGCTTGAAAAAGCTAAGAGTTTGCAAGTTTCCATGATAAACTTTAAATATGCAAAGCTTGTTTTTATTAGACTAAGCATTCGCGGATCTTTTTATTAAAGATTTTAAATTTGTGAAGAACGAAAAATGATAGAGTTTAATATAAGTTAGATGCTAAGCGTGGAGTAGTCGATCCTCTTTAGAGTTCATAGAGGATAATTGTGGCTTTTTGCTCCCACTAGCTTAATAAACGTTATATAATTGTTGAATAAATAAAGTTGCTTTGGTTTTTGCAATTTTTAGTTTAGATCCCTTGGTAGAGATTTCTTCTAGTGAAATTAAGGTACACATCGAGGTTTTGTCAGTGTTGTGGGGAAATAGACTCCTGGACCATGGTCGGCTCGCATACCGATGTGGCAGTTGTTAAAAGACCACAGGACTTGAAATTTAGCTAATAATAATATTAATAATATAGTAAACCGAAGCCGAAATAAGACTTCTGGATCATGGTCGGCTTGCATACCGATGTGACAGTCGTTTAAAGGGTGGAGGTAATAACAATAATAATAATAAAAACTGTGGGTTGATAAAGGTTTACTGTCTCTGGTCGGTTTGTTGCCAATGTGGCAGTCTTCAAAAGAAGGTCCATAGTGCGAATAATAATCTGAGACTGATAAAAGTTTGCTGCATCTGGTCGGTTCGCTGCCGATGTTGCAGCCTTCAAAAAGGTCGAGGAAATTACCGAGGTCAAAATAAGACTACTGGCTCTTGTCGGTTAGGACGCCCGATGTGTCAGTTGTTTAAAGGACCAAGGTTTAATAATAATAATAATAATAATAAAGCCAAATTTCGACTCCGGGGTTATCTAAATAAAGGCTCCGTCTCTGGACTCGTAGTTGAGTTGTTTCGAATGAAATAAAAAGGATAACCCCTAAATCATGCGAAATTAGAACCTTAATGTGGACCTTATTCTCACCATATCGTCTCTTTAGGAAAGGATTTCAAACTAATTGTGGTTAAACGGGTTTACTTTATATGAATAAGGCCATAATTTATTTGTCACCAATAAGAAAAATAAAATCTTTAAAGGATTTAGGTAATAAGGGAGCGGAAAGTAGCTATGGGTACACAATTTACATCTATGAGTAGTATTAGCATCTTAAATTGTATTTAACAATGATTTCGTTTTTAAGCTTGGTTTGGGGTGGGTGAAAAATCAAGGACGATGAATTTATCCTTTTAGTGTTTCTTGTTCCGTGAATGATGATGAATGATAATAGTAAATGCATAAAAATGGTAAAACGGGGGGCTTTTCAAAACCGGTGATTTCTTAAGTCCCTTAGATGAACACTTAGCTACTTTTTGAGGTAATTAGTCTAAGGGGGTTGAAATTTTTAGTTTTCTAAGTGTGTATTTATGACATTGCGTGAGGACACAGCAATAGCGTAGTATGGGGGATTTTGATATGTGCTCAAACACATATCATTTATTTCTTATTATTAAGCTAAAAAGACCAATAATGAAATGATAAATACATAAAAATGCATTGTATATATGTATTTTGTTAATTGTGTTTTGCAGGTAACGGATATATCAAAAATGGACAAAAACGAAGCCAAATTAGACAAAACCGAGCACGGGAATGGAAAGAGCGTGAGAATACGAAGCCGAAGGCATATACATCCTTAATAGGCCAACTCGAACCCATTTTATTAGGCTGAGTCAGCCCATTAACATTGTATTTATATAAACCTTAGCCTTTTAAATAACAAGTCCAAATCCATTAAGCCTTTTTATCAGTTCCTAGCCCAAGTCCAAAATCATAAGCCCATTTCCTAAATCCAATACCCGGTCAAAGTCAAGTCAAATGATAACACGTTTTATTGTATATCTTTTCCCCCCTTTCCCTCCTATTTTTCACACAAGCGTTTACACACAGGGTAAATCTCTTCTTACCCACACATTTATGTGCTTCTAGAAGCCTGTCCTGACACATCTAACACACTCATTTAGCCACGCTAGCAATCCCAAGTGATTTGATTAGTGGATAGGACGTGGACAGAGATCAAGGGCACTTAAATGATGGATTATGATTGAAGGGTCAATATTTGAAGATGGGTGACGCTCCTGAAAGGCTAGAAGGTTCACCTCCTCACTATAAATAGAGAGGCTCTATCACACAATTAGACATCTAGTATAGGAGTAGTGTAGAGTAGTGTAGTTTAAACTTTCCAACTTATTTTATGCTTATTGTAATTCAGCTTAATGTACTTCTCTTTTAATTAAAAAAAGTAATTTTTAGTTTAAATCATTTGCCTTCTTTAAACACATCTTTTTACTTATGCCATTTACTTAAACTTCTTAATAAGCTAAAATGTTTACTTAAGTCCTCTTTAAGCTCAAATAATCTCCTAAAAGCTTATTTGAGCTTGTTTGTTGCTTTCAATTCAGTTGGTTAAGTTTTGTGGTTTTGAGTATAACACCCTGTGTTATCAAGTCATTGACGACGTCGATAAATCTATTATGTATCTTTTGTATTGTACGCGTTTGTCTTAAATCGTAAACGTTAAGTGCGGTTTGTTGTAAATTGTTGGATATTGGTCATGAAAAGCGAAAATCCAGGTTTCCCCACCTCGAGTCAACGACAAAGTTAAAATGGTGATTCTGATCCACAAAAGGGTTTGACACATAACTATCCTCAACTCGCTTTGGACGGGTTTCAGGAGTAGTAACAAGCTAAAGCTTTCAAATTTGATTCACATTTGGTTCATCTTGATAGTCATCTTATCCTCAGAGAGAAGCGCAATTTGGTTGCATATCGAAAAGAATATTAGAAGTGAAGATTATAAGAGGAAGCATCCGTAACTCATGTCTTGAAGCTCATTAGCACCAACTTCATAGATAACGACTTTATGACTTGCTATACAATAATCGCTAAACCTTCTTGAGGCATCTTGTCTAAGAAATTCCACCTGCGTCCTGCTAGCAAATCTAAGGCCATCTTGATCGTTTGAAATTCAAAGAATAATAAAAAGTATCGAGTTGGTGTATTATCCGAAAAGCCATGGTGAGCAAGATTGGTGGCCCAAGGGTACACACAGGAAGAAGGGATTGACTATGATGAGGTTTTTGCTCATGTGGCAAGAATAGAAGCCATCAGGTTATGTTTTTGGCCTTTGCCTCATTTATGGGGTTCATAGTTTACCAAATGGATGTTAAAAGTGCTTTTCTGTATGGCACTATAAGGTGGTCAAAGCTTTGTATGGACTACATCAAGCTCCTAGAGCTTGGTATGCTACTCTATCCACATTTCTAGAGAAGCATGGATACAAAAGGGGCACAATTGACAAGACTTTATTCATTAGAAGGAACAAAAAGGATATCATGTTGGTTCAAGTGTATGTTGATGATATCATTTTTGGGTCTACCAACAAGTCTTGGTGTGATGAGTTTGAAGCCTTGATGCAAAGCAGATTTCAAATGAGTTCCATGGGTGAACTCACATTTTTCTTAGGTCTACAAGTCAAGCAGAACAAGGGAGGAATCTTCATATCTCAGGACAAATATGTAGCTGAGATACTCAAGAAATTTGACCTTGTAAATGTGAAAGCTGCAATCACTCCCATGGAGACCAAGTTGCCTTTGACAAAGGATGAGGAAGCTTTTGATGTAGATGTACACTTGTACAGATCTATGATAGGTTCCCTCATGTACTTAACTGCTTCTAGACCTGATATTATGTATGCAGTATGTGTTTGTTCACGTTTTCAGGTAACTCCAAAGATTTCTCGGCAAACCAAACTTGGGCTTATGGTATCCTAGGGAATCACCCTTTGACTTGGAAGCATTCTCTGATAGTGACTATGGTGGGTCCAACCTTGACAGGAAATCCACAACAGGTGGTTGTCAATTTCTTGGACAAAGACTTATCTCATGGCAATGCAAGAAACAGACAATTGTGGCCACTTCAACAACTGAAGCTGAATATGTAGCTGCTGCAAATTGCTGTGGACAAGTATTGTGGGTTCAAAATCAATTGCTGGACTATGGTTTCAATTTCATGAATACCAAAATCCACATTGATAATGAAAGCATAATCTGCATTGTGAAAAACCCTGTATATCACTCCAAGACAAAGCACCTCGAGATTCGTCACCACTTCATAAGAGATTGTTATGAGAAGAAGCTCATAAGTGTGGAGAAAATTCACACAGACTTAAATGTAGCTGACTTGTTGACCAAACCATTTGATAGACCATGGTTTAATTACTTGGTGGTTAGCATTGGTATGATCAACCCATAGCAACATTTAAGGGGAGGCTTAGTTGTATAGTTTGTTTAATTATGGAGCTAAGTTATCATTAATACTGTTAGTTAAGTAGAGTTCATTCTGGTAGTTAATACTGGTAGTGATGTCCTATTAATACTGGTAGTAGAGTTAATTCGGGTAGTTAGTTTTTATTAATTCTGTCTATACAATTTCTTGCAGCATGTTTGTCTTTGTTTTAGACTATCCAAACAATGTAAACTAAAATTTTACTAGATAAAGAAATTTGCCGAGAATAATAAAACAAAAGCCCTAATTTTTATCTCTTTATAAAAGTTTAATTAAACTAATTAAAAATCAAACTTAAATACTAATTAAAATTAAATAAACTTAATTAAAAACTTTAACTAGGACTAATGGTGCAAAAAACCTAATGAAAACTACGGAAAACTAACAAACTAACGGAGGGACTAACTGAAAACAATTAAAATCGAAAAGTTACACTTTCTACCCTGAGAATCTACCCCGACAACAAAACTAAGCCCAATAAGCATTATTCCGAAATTTTAAAGAGCGTAAAATTGAAAAACTCAAAGAAGCAAAGTTGAAAAGGAAGCCAGGGGGAACAAGATTAATAAAGGCTACTTGGGCTGAAACTCACCAAATAAGCTCTCAACAGAGCTTAATCTTTAAGGCTGTAAACAGAAAGAGGGCTTATCCCTTAGTGTATTAGAAACTAAGCTAGAAAATAACTCAAAACTAGATCAAAATGAAAAAGGAAAGAAGTTCTAAAGAGCTTATGATATGCTTAATCTATAAATTGAAAAGAAACTAAAGCTTAAACTACTTTTATCTACTGTAAATGATCAGAATGCCAACTCAGTAAATAAGCAAAGTAACTCAAATCCAAACAAGCTAAAAACCCTAATAAGCTAAACTAACTCTAAAACTTATAAGACTTATTGAACTACTTAATCTACCTAATAAGCAAGAAAATATAGACCAAGAAGCAAAATTAACAAATTTAAATCTAAGGACTCAAGTACAGTTTTTGGAGAGTTCTCAGAGTTTTAATAGACTTTTTGACAGCTAAATTTTAACTAGAAAAATAAGACTAGAATTGCAAATTAAACTTAAATCTAATAATCTATTTTAACAATCAAGTCCTTAGCTGAATTTGATAAGCAAATCATAAAATTACCAGTCTAACTAAGCTGAGAACACAGCAGTACAAACGAGGTTAGTACTGCTATTGTAAAAATTTGAACAGTACTTTTTCGCTGAAAGTAGTTTTTGTTTTCTGGCTGATGCAATTTGATTTTTAAGAACAGATTTAAACTATGAATTAAACTAGAAAATGAAAACTAAAACTGATTTTAAGATAAGCTATAACTAAATTTAATACTACTTGAATTCCTAGCTTAAATCTGAGCTAGCAGTACTAACTGATGAAAGCAGTACTAACTTGGAAGTTAGTACTGGTAGTGTAAAGGCTCAGCAGTATTAACTTATGTTAATACTGCTAGTGCAAATTAAGAATGCACTAAACCAAACACTCCTTTATCATTATGACAGATTTGAGAATAACTTTTTAAGAGAAATCTAATGAACAAAAACTAAATACCAGATAAAAATTAAACAAACTTAACAATTATGATTAAACAACTGAATAAGCAAAATTCTAAGATCTTAACTAATTAAACTAATGTTTTTGGATTTTATGAGTTTTTATGACAGAAGTTAATAACTAATGATCTATAACTATTTAAGCAAAAACAGACTAGAACATATAACTAATAAGCACTAGAAGAGATATTTAAACATTAATAAGCAAAGAGAATAAGCAAATAAGAAATATTAAGCATATAAGCAATAACTAAGCAATTAAACTGAAATTAGAGAAGAATGAAAAGAGAAACTTACTTAATCCTTTAGCTAAACAAAAGGAACCAATTAAGGCAGCTACAAGCTCCTTAGCTTATTAATAAGCTAAGGTATAAGTCCTTGGGATCTCTTCCAAGGTAAGATCCCCTTCCAAAAGCTTAAATCCAATAAGATCCATGTAAGTTTAAACTAATTAAAGGTTTAGATAAGATTAATACTGAATTCAAACAGCTCTATTCCAGCTTATAGACTGAAAGAGCTTTTAAATGAGCTTATTAGCTTATGAGACAACTTAGCTTATTAAGAGAGCTTATGACTTAAAAGAGAGCTTAGAAAACGGAATTTAAAACATTAAAAACTGAATTTCATTAATTAAAGAAGCTGATTACAATACTTGAAAAAGGAAATTACATTTAAGAAAATTATGAATTTAAGCTAAAAATTAATAAAAACTAAAAATCGACCCCTTTGTGTGTGTGAGAATGAGGCCTATTTATATGCTCTGAAAGAAGCTTCTAGGTTGCCTTGCCTTGCTCTCCAAACTTTTAATCTCTGCCATTCATTGCTTTAATCATTTGAGCTTCAATCGTGGCCGTTTGATCAAGATGTGGACACCTGAGGATTGCCAGCGTGTCATTCCCTTGATGTGACGTTTGTGTTAGTTTTGTGAGTAAATTAGCACAAAAAACCCCACCACTTATTTGTTGCTTCTATCATTGATTGACGAGAGGCATTGAGCTTGAGCCAGGATTAAGAATCCCTTGATAGACTAAGATTATCCCTGCCAATCTTGTAAAAGAGAGACCCTTGAATTGTTCTTCCGTAACCCTTTAGATTTTTATTTCCCCTTGTATTACCATGGAGTGAAATCGGGGAAGACAGGTGAATAGATAAAAAGGAATTCCGCCTATTTTTGACAGTTAAAACTGATGATTCTTTGGGGAGTTTACACATTTGTCCATGGCTTACTTTTTCTCACTCTCATGTAAAAAATAACTTTCGAGAAATGCAAGAATGGCCCTTGAGAGTTATAAAAGGAAATGGGTCCTAAGGCTTTTGTACTCTACTGGCTTCGTTCTTGGTTACGCTTCTTGATTCCGTGTCCTTGCTTGCTCGTTTTTGATATTTTCGACTTATCGAAACCTGCACACACAAAACACAAATACAACATATTTTTGCCATTTATTGTCTGTTTTGGGATTAAATGGGGTATTTTAAAGCATAATAAGATATTTGTTTTTTTTACACCATTAAAATTCCCCAAACCTAAACGATTGTTTGTCCTCACACAATATCAATGCCTTATAACCAAATACCTAGAAAATTCTTCCACAATCTAAACCTTTGAAAAAGTAAGCAAGATTGTTGATTGAGAAATTTAAAAGATCCAAGTTTATATAAACACCCGAATTCCCATTTCAAAGATTTTCTCTTTTAATATTTTTCTTGATAATTAACTATCCAAACTACAAAAACTTATTTTGTGTGACATAATGTATTATTTTTCATTACACAATCATTGGTAACTTTTAGGATCATATAAAAAAAGCACAATTAAGTGTTCTAAAAGATAACTTCTATCACCCCGAATTTTCCACCTTTTACCCATGCTAGTAATCTCACAAACAAGATCATTTGTCAATTACAAATACAGATACTAACACTACTCATAAATACAAATTGGTGTACTTACATTTCCTCCCGTAAATCCTATTTTTGTATCTCTAAATTTTACTTAAGTCATATACCCGAAGGCTCTTTAAGACTTGTTTCGATATTTATTAATTCCAGAAATAAAGCGTAATGGTAAAGAACGCAATAATTAGCTCCTAGCCCTTTTCAAAAGATCAAATGTCATCAAGAATAAAGTCCACATCGAGGCGACCAAAATTTGGCTTTTATTAGGCTACTTAAGCAAGGCACCATTTATGTCATATACCCTAAGGCTCTTTAAGATATGAATGTGGGCCAATCTCATTTGCACCATATACCCTTAGGGCACTTTAAGGTACAAAGTAAGACAAAAAGTAAAGCAACATTAATAAAACCACCGGTCCTTTAGTAGGCTACAACATCGTCCACGCCTTCCGACAATATGTAAGCAAACAATAATATCGACTTCATATTATAAAAGTAAAACCGGTGCCTTAAAATCTCGAAGCCACATCGATAGCGAGTCGACAAGAGGTTATTCTACTTATTATGACACCGGACCCCACCTCATATGAAAACTCCAACATCGGCCACGCCTCCGACACGATGAAGTAATCTGGCAGAGATACTTATTTATTTAGTATTTTTAAGCCAAATTAAGTATTCCTGATGTGTACTCATTCTAATCACAAAGGAACTAAAGAAAACTTCTATTAACTAATTATTAACCAAAAAACCATACAACTTTATTTATTAAACATTTATATATAGAGGTGAAACAAGCTAATGGGAGAAAAAGCCACAATTAATACTTATGAGCTTGAAAGAAAACCAACTATTCTACGTTTAATGTCATGACTTATAAATAACACTATCATTTCTTGTTCTTTGCAAAAGAAATTCGCAAATACTTAGCCTATATAAAATCCAACTCGGCATATTTAAAATCTACTTGAGATTAGCACAAGTCTTCATTTACTAATGATTTCAAGTCTAGCATGTTTAAAGTCTACATGAGACTAGCACAAACTATCATCATTAATTGTTAAGGAAGAAAGCTAGAACTCTACACGTACGATCGGGTCAAAAAATTACTTCTTATTCTTACCAACGGAAAATCTACATTCGTGTCTCAACATTTTTTTTTTATTTTTTTTTTTATTTTTTTTTTTATTTTTTTTTATTTTTTATTTTTTATTTTTAATTTTTTTAATTTTTTTTAAGCACTAAAATAACAAGACTGAAAAATTTAAAATTTTTGCTATTTTTGTGGGAAAGCGGGTACGTGAGAACAAAACAATAAGCAAGCAACATCAAATCGATAGATTCCCTTCCCCAAACTAAAACGAAACATTGTCCTCAATGTTTAAAGTCGGGTTTCTACGAAAATCTAAGCTGTTTATGAAGTATGCAAAGATAAACGTTAATCGATTATGATGAAAGGATATGGATCTCCCCAAACTAAATTCACACAAAGGATGAGAAGCTCGAGTAGAACGGGAAACAACACCGGACACGAGAGGCTTCATTGAATTTGTTGGGAGAATCCTGCAAAAATCACAACAAACAAGCAACAAACATCGAGAAATCGGAAAGAGAACAAGCCTCTCTCAACACAACATTGGATAATAGAAAATAGAAAGAAAATAGAAAGGATAAGCATGGGGTGAACTCCCACGAAGCGGCTTGTTTTTTTGTACCAGAGGTCGCAAATCTCGACACGATCCCCGTGAATTTAGATTTCCTTAAGGAAAGTCTATAGGTTCGGTATAACCCATGGTGGTGTAACCCTCTATAGTAATGCTTTAAGACGGTGGCAGTTGACTTGAAATAAGAAACCATCGGCATGAGACAACAGGCAGTGCCATAAGGATAAACTTGGTAATGTGAAAGGTCCGGACCATCCGGGAAACTTGAGCATTTTCCCGGAGAAAATCTTTAATCGAGAGTTTGAAAAGCAAGACTTGAACACCAACAATGAAGATTCGATCTTTAACATGGTAATCTGTGTATCTTACTTGTCTTCCTCCTTGTAAACTTAACGAATTCTCATAAGCTTTGATCACGAAGCTCACTAATTCATTGAGTTGAAATGTCTTTCGATGATCGCCCTGCGGTCATTAGATCGAAGTTGGCATGCCTTGCAGAGCCCCAATACCTTTGTGTTTTCTCAGCTCAACTGGTAAATGACACCTATTCCATAGACTTAACTTGTAAGAATACATCAAATAGGAGTCTATTAAGTCCGGTTCTAGAAAGCCCGATAATGCATCAACAGTTTTGTCGGACCATGAGGGCCACGGTTTTTCTCCGACTCCCTCCAAAAATCTTTGTGAGACCAACGATTCGTGACTTCAACTTGACCACTGTCGTTTTGAGGATGGTAATGAGTCGAAAGACGATGTGTGGTGACATCCATATTAGACAATAACTTATCAAATTTGGTCGTTACAAAAATATGTCCCACTATCAGCTTATGATGCTCATCATGAGCACCGAATCGGGAGAAAATGGAATAAAGAACTAACAACATACCTTAACTTAGGTCGTTGGGGGAGAGCGCTTTCTTCAACCCACTTGCAAGATATCGACAGCTACTAGAAATATTTGTTACCCCTGATGACGGAAAAGGTCCCACCTAGATGACGGAAAAGGTCCCATAAAATCAATTCCTCATAAATCGAAAATCTCACAAACTTGGATTGCATTTTGAGGCATCTCTTTGCCTTGTTTTTGACAAGCATCACAAGTTTTGACAATTTCGTAGGCATCCTTATAAATGGTGGGCCAATAGAAACCGGCATCAAAAATCTTCTTGGCGGTAAAGTTGCTCCGTAGTGTCCCCCGGTGGGTCCACTATGACAAGCTTCGAGATTTTCGAGAAGCTACTTTCCATTACCACCTTCGGATGATTTGATCCGCACATGTTCGAAAAAGATAGGGATCATCCCAAAAGTAATGCTTTATATCCTTGAAAAACTTCCTCTTTTGTTGGGTTGACATTCCTTTGATAAGAAAATTCCCCGCGTGGTAATTTGCTATATCGGCAAACCACGGGGTATTTTGGTCATCATGAGAAGTCACCATATTCAATGTTTCAAGAGGAAAAGTTTCATTAATCTCTTTAGGATCAAAAACATTCTCATACGGGTTTTCAAGACGAGAGAGGTGATCGGCTGCATAGTTTTCAGCTCCCTTGGTATCGATAACTTTGAAATCAAATTCCTGAAGAAGTAAGACCCATCGAAGCAATCTTGCTTTGGCGTCTTTCTTGTTGAAGAGGTATTTCAAAGCGGAGTGGTCCGTGTAAACAACACTTTTGTTCATGATTAGATATGATCGAAACTTCTCAAATGCGTAAACAACTGCTAGCATCTCTTTTTCGGTTGTTGTGTAGTTTGATTCTGCTTCGGTCATTGTCTTGCTTGCATAATGAATTGGTCGGAAATGCTTCTCAATTCTTTGCCCTAGAACCGCACCTATTGCATAATCACTTGCATCGCACATGATTTCAAAAGGTTGGTCCCAATTTGGAGCAATGAGAATTGGAGCTTCGGTTAACTTCTTTTTCAATGTTTGAAAGGCAAGAATGCAATCTTCCGAGAAAATGAAAGGAGTGTTCTTCTCTAAGAGATGGGTCATGGGTCGAGAGATTTTGGAAAAGTCTTTGATAAATCTTCGATAGAATCCAGCATGCCCGAGAAAACTTCTGATTCCTTTGACGGTTGTTGGGTGAGGAAGCTTTGAAATTACATCAACTTTGGCCTTATCGACTTCAATTCCTTTTCTAGAGATCTTATGTCCTAAAACAATGCCTTCTTTAACCATGAAATGGCTCTTTTCCCAATTTAGTGCTAATTTGGTGTCTTCACACCTTTTGAGCATTTTGTCTAAATTGGCAAGACACGAGGAAAAAGAATCTCCGAAAACTGAAAAATCATCCATAAAAACTTCCATCGTTTTTTCTATCATGTCGTGAAAAATGGCCATCATACAACGTTGAAAAGTTCCGGGTGCATTGCACAAACCGAATGGCATACGACGGTACGCGAAAGTTCCGTATGGGCACGTGAAAGTAGTTTTCTCTTGATCTTTAGGGTCAATTGGGATTTGAAAATACCCTGAAAAACCATCTAAGAAACAATAAAATTCGTTGCCGGCTAAGCGTTCTAGCATTTGGTCCATGAATGGTAACGGAAAATGGTCTTTACAAGTTGCTTCGTTTAACTTTCGATAGTCGATGCAAACTCTCCATCCCGTGACTAATCTTGTAGGCACCAATTCATTTTCTTCGTTCTTGACAACGGTCATACCACCTTTTTTAGGAACACAATGGACCGGACTAACCCATGGACTATCCGATGATCAGATAAATCAATCCCGCGTTCAAGATGGTTTTTCTACTTCTTTCTTGATGACGTCGTGGATTTTAGGATTAACCCTCCTTTGATGTTGGACTGAAGGTTCGTAATCATCTTCTAAAAGAATCTTATGAGAGCAAAACTCTGGATCTATGCCTCGGATATCAGAAAGTTTCCAAGCAATTGCTTGTTTTCGGTTTTTTAGAACGTTAATGAGTGAGGTCTTTTCATCTTGGCTCAAATCTTTTGAAATTATGGAACTTGGAGAAAAAATAGAAAGATTGAGCTCAAGCCGGAAAAAAGCGTGTTATTTTCTCTCCACTGTAAAAACACTCACCCCCCCCCATCCTACTCCCGCAACCCTATGCGGAGCCGGAAGGTTTTAGGTTATTTAGGGGTAGGAGGAGGGTTGGTTAAGAGGTGGGGGGAGGAGGGGGTTTAACCTTTATGTTTTGGACTTTGGGAGCCGCCCCAGAAAGCGGCATAAAAAGCCTGATGTGTTGTGTGCCCATTTCCCTTTTTCATTTTTAAACCACAAGGGCCAGTTTTGCAAATTCTAAAACTAGTTTATAACTAAAAAGAGTAAAAAGAAAGAGAGGGACTCAAATTGCCAACTCCCTAAAGTTCAAACCGTTTTACCCTCTTTCAGTTATAAAAAGAAAAAAAAAAAAAGGCGGTTTGCGCACGGGCAATTCTTTACTATTCATCATCGTCCTCTAAGTTTTCACCTAGGTAAATCATGGGGCTTTTTGCTTTCTGTATAAAATTGACCCTAAACCCAAATGGGCCTTACCCGGATCCTTAAGCCCAAAACCCTAGCCTATTTCCCTTTTCATTAACCACAAGGGCCAGTTTTGCAATTACTGAAACTAGTTTATAACTAGAAAAAGAGGGATCCAAACACAAGGACTCAAATTGCCAACTCCCCAAAGTTCAAACCGATTTACCCTCTTTCAGTTATAAAAAGAAAAAAAGGGCGCCAAACCCATTTTACTATTCACCGTCTTCTTTGTTTCACCATGGGTCAAAATCAGAGGGCTTTTCACAATTAAAGGGTGCTTAAGTCAATTCAAGTGAAGTACAATGAAATGGCAGGGTCAAATGGGTCAAATCAAAGCATCTCATAACCTCTCTCAAGCTCAAAGCCACGTAGCAATGGTGAAAGCACAAATATATGTGGGTTTTGTACTAGACTCTCTCTCAAAAGAAGCACAAGCTGTCACATCAAGGAATGACAGCTTGGCAATCCTTGAGTGCACACAATTTGATCAAACGGCTATTAATCATTTGGAAATGATTAGAAGATTCAAGGGTTGAGATTGAAAGATTAGAGAGCAAGGCAAGAGGGTCTGGAAGCTTCACCAAATGGCTATAAATAGAGCCTTGCTCTTCACACACACACACACACGTAGCCTTAATTTAGTTTTAGCTTAAATTTTAAATTCCTAGCTTAATGTTGTTTTTAATCTTGTAATTTTCCTTTTAAAGTATTGTAAGCAAGCTTTTTATTAATGAAATTCAGTTGTTCTTAATTTCTCCAAGTCTCTTTCATAAGCTCTCTAAATTAAGCCAAATTTTCTCAATAAGCTCTTAATAAGCTCTTTCAGTCTATAAGCTGAAATAGAGCTTAATCAATTCAGAAATAATCCTTTCTAAACCTTAAAACAGTCTAACTTACATTTACCATGGAATTCATTGGATTTGAGCTTATGGAAGGGGGATCTAAAAGGGAAGGATCCCCAAGGACTTATACCCTAGCTTATTAATAAGCTAGGGAGCTTGTAGCTGCCATATTGGTTTCCTCTTGTTTAGCTAGAGGCATTGTAAGTTTTCCCTTAATTTCTTTCTTTAAATATCAGTTTTATAGCTTTCTAAACTTAGATCTGCTTATTTGCTTATTTAATTTGCTATTTAGTGCTTATTTGTGTTTTAACTAGCTTAAAATTCATAGTTGTTAATCTGTTTTTGATTTTCTTAGTTTAGATCATAGTCTTTAATATAAGTGTCTTTAAAACTGTAAAAAACCAAAAATAGTAGAAAATAAGTTTAAATCTTAGATTAATGCTTAATCAGTTGTTAATTCATGTTAGTTAGGGTTGTTATAAGCTAAAAATCATCTGGTATTAGGCTCTTGATAAATAGATTTGATTTTATGAAGTTTTTTTTAATCTGTCAAAGTGATAAAGGAGTGTTTGGTTTATCATAGTTTGACCACAATAAGTCAATTTGATTTGTGCAAACACTTTGAGTCAGTTGAGTTTTTCTAAGATATTAAGTTTCCAAAAGATTTCAGAGGTTAGATTGCTAATTTGAAAAAGTTATGGCTTATTATGTTGATTCTAGCACCAGGGGAGTTTTCAGTTTGAGCTTTGATTGTTTCAGCTTAATTCAAGGTCTTTGAGCCTTTGATTTTCCTTGAATTGTATTTGTACACTCTTAAGGAGTGTGTCCAAGTGCAGGATTACCCTTAAGGTAACCTGCACTATTGGTTTTTGCTTAAGTCAAGTACATCAGTACTAACTAATAAGTTAGTACTGCTGTTACTTTTAGCTTGCTTTTAACTAAGGGACTCTAGGATTTGATTGTGCTTAAATCTAGTTTTAACACACTCATTTGAGAGTGTATAGAGTAGTGGTAACCCTTAAGGAAACCTGCACTTTTAGTCTTTGTGGTATTGCCAATTGCACCAGCAGTACTAACATAAGTTAGTACTGCTGATATTTAAGCCCCAAATTAAGCCAGCAATGTTAGGATTTAATAGCTTATCTTTTAGTATTTTATAGTTTAGTTATAGCTTAATATAGATTAAGACTTACATTTTATTTTCTAGCCAATTGTCTTAGCTTATTTTGCTGTCAAAATTCAGCTTAAACAGCCAAAAATACAAAAACAGTAGGTTAAATATTTAGTTTCTAAAATCTGAATTCTAGCTTAAGGTAGTAGTTTTTATTGCTTAAATAGTTAGTTTATAGGTAGCTTAATAAGTTTTCAGAAGCTCATAGCCTAGATTTGCTTTTTGAGCTTTTTAGCTTAATTTGATTTTGTGCATTTTAGCTTAATTCCTGAGTTAGCCATTTTCATAATCATTTTCAATAGCTTAAAAGTGTTTCCAGCTTTTGTTTCTTTTCTCAATTAGTTTAAGCACATCTTAGGGAGTTTAGAACAGCTTTTAGATTTTACTTTAAGCTTATTTTGAGTTTTTTATAGCTTATTTAGTAAAAACCAAGGATAAGCCCTTGTTTCTGTAAACAGCTTAATAATAAGCTGTTTAAGAGCTTGTTAGTGGATTTCAGACTATAGTGCTTTTGTTAAAGTTGTTCTCTCCAGTTTTTTCTACAACTTTGCTTCTTTAAGTTTTTCATTTTAAGCTTTTTAAAATTTCAGATGCTTAATGGACTTAGTTTGTAATCGGGTTGGGCCTCAGGGATCAAAAGTGTAATTTTCAAGTTTAGTTTTTGTCACTATTAGTCCCTGTCCTTTAAACAGTTAGTCCTTGTCAGATTTCTTTTTATTTTATTTTTATTAAAAAGTGAAAAATTAGGGCTTTTAATTTTTATAGATTTCTGCACTTTTTCTTTTTATAGTGTAATTTTTATAAAAATTTTAGGATTAATATTTTTATTATTTTTATAATTTTTAAGTTTTTAATTAGTTTAAATCTTAAAAAAATCATATTTAAAAATCTAAAAAGCCAAAAATAGTAATTCTTTTTTCTAAAATTTTCTTTTGTCCTATCTAGGGTTTAGAAATTTAGTTTACATTTTTAGGAGTTAAATTTAGTTTACTTGCTTAATTGTCGCATTTTATTTGTTTTCCGTATTTGTTAAGTGCTTTAATTGTTTTAAATTGCTTGTTTTTAATTAGTAGTTATAGAAAACCCAATCAATCTTCGAACCCATTCAAATCAGTATCCAATAACAAGCGAGGTTTCAATTTCTCAAATCATTGGGAAAACGACCCGGGAAATCATACTTCCCGGTAAAGATACGTATATTATATATATATTTTAAAGAGTGAATTTTCCTAGGAATTTCTTAATTGCTCTAAGAAGAACATGAAAATAAGCTAAAAAGTAAAATTGAGAAATGATCAGCACACCTTTGTCCTTTGCTTAAGCAAGGACTAAAATGCTCAATGAGCTTATCTATAAAGCTCTAGCTCGTTTTCACAAGCTAGTAAAACCCATAAGCCCATCATTGTCTGGCTTATCATCCAAAAGCTCAATTGTGGTAGTTTTTGAGTGATTTTGATATGAAAGCTTAGATAAGCTTTTGAAAAAGCTTATCTAAGATAACAGGAATATAAGAGAGCTTATATAAGCTTGTTTAAATTGACTTTTTAAATAACAAATTAGCTTTTAACAGAATTGAAAGATGATTAAACTTAAAACAAAATTTTCATTAAAACTTCTTAAAAGAGTACATTGCTTGGAAAATAAAAGTACAATAAGTTAAATAAGCTTAAAATTAAAGCTACACTACTCCTAAACTAAATTACACTAGATGCCTACTGTGAGAAAACACACACACTTATATAGCCGTTTGAGCCCTTGTAGGTGTGTTTCTTGTATGAGTGAGCTCGAAGTCTTAATCATAGCCATCCATTTATCTTGTTCTCCAAGTTTTATGATCTAAGCCCTTTATTTTGTCCAGTCCAATCAAATCACTTGGGATTGCCAATGCGTTTGTCATTTCCCTTGAATAATAGGTTAAATTGATGTTGTCTTGATGTGGGGAAGAAGTTAAATTGGGTGTTTTGTCGTCTGGTTGCAGGGGTGACAGAGGACAGAGGTGATGAATAGTGTGAAGAGTTTGGGCGGGAAAGATACTGTGTGTTTGTTTTTTAACGGGGTTAGGGAAAAAAGATTAGTGGTGTTAAGGTTTAAGGAATGTAGGGGCTAACCTTGTTAGTCCCTAAGGACTAGCAATGTTAGTCCTTAAGGACTAACAATGTAAAAGGTAATTGGTTTAGGGTTAACAGAGTTAAGTGTTTTGGTTAAATGGTTTTAGGCTTTGGTTTGGGCCGGTTTATATTTAAAGGGGATTTGGGTCACAAAATGGATTTAGGGCTTTTTATTTGAATATGTAAACATATTGGGTTGACCCGGCCCATTAAGTGGGGTATGGGTTATCCCAATAAGATGCATATGTCTTTGACTTTGACTTTGACTTGTTGACTTTGACTTTACACGCTCTTTCCATTCTCGTGCTTGGTTTTGTCGGTTTTGGTTTCATTTTTTGTCCTTTAGTGAATATTCATTACCTGCATAGTATACAAAGCAAAACAAGCATATATTTGGCATTTTATATCCGTTTTTTGTCATTTAGGCTCGTTTTTATAGGTAAAAGGTATGTGTGATTAAGAACATACCAAAATCCCCCATACTAAGATATTGTCGTGTCCTCACGCAATGCCATAAGTAAACACTTAAGAAAACCAAGAATCTCAATCCCCCTCTACTAATTACCTCGAAAAGTAGCTAAGTGTTCATCAAGAGAAATTAAAGAATCATTAGCTTTGAAAAGCCCCGTTTTGACCATTTTTATAAATCTACACTAATTACCGCACATATATTTTTTTTCCTTTTTCTTTTTCTAACTAGAATGTTTGGACTTTCGTTATTTCATAACCTTTAGGATCATAGAATAAGAAGCACTTTAATCCTAAAATGCCTAAAAAGGATAAATTCAGCGTTCCTGACTTTTCACTTGTCCCAAACCAAGCTTAAAAACGAAATCATCGTTAAATATAAGTCAAGATGCTAACACTACTCATACTTGTAATTTGTGAAACTTTTCGCTCCCGACAATTATTATATATTATGTGAGTGTGCTTATTTCGAATTTCAACCATGGATCAACCTTTTTAAGAAAATTGTAATATTTCTAGGCTTCACGTTCCACCCAAGAATTATGATTTTGAAGGCGAGATCATTCCATGTAGCGACTTTCTTCTCGGCACATCCCAGCCGAGACCGGCTTAGGTGACCAGGCTTTTGACACCCCACAGAGAATAGTATCGGAACTCACGAACCTTGGGTTTAAAAAACTCTTAGGCTTCCCGTCAAATAAAACAATTTATTTAGAAAAACCACAACTTAAAACGAAATAGTCTTAGTTCGAAAGCATATTTAAATTTAAGAAAAAGAGATACTCCTTATATTTATTAAATCACATATATTACACTTAGCATTAACATGACCATGATACAATTGAAATCATCGACCTTTTAGAAGGCTGCAACATCGGTTGTGAGCTGGCAAGATGCAATAAACTTTTATCAGTCTCGGATAATTACTATGTGCCTTATTTAGAAGACTGCAACATCGGTTATGAGCCGGCAAGATGCAGTAAAATTTTATTAGCCCATAGTTTTTATTATTATTATTACCTCATGTTTCATCATAATTTTTTTTTACACTTTATATTGCCACGATATAGAGAAAATTTCTTTTTAGAAAATTAAAGTATAAATTTGAACTAAGACTAAATAAATTATTGTTATCGACCATACTATAAGTTTAATTTTTTCGAGAGAGCACGTATTATTAGTTCGGTTAGAAGCTTATGGGAGAGAAAAGCACAAACTACACTTATGAGCTCTTAAGATTTTCCAACTAATCCTTGTTTAGCATCTAACTCATAGTTAACTCTATCATTTCTCGTTCATCGCAAATTTAAAGCCTTTAATAAAAAGATCCGCGAATACTTAGTCTAAAAGTTAAGGGACAAGCTAGAGCTCAACACGCTCGATCGAGTCAAAATTTATTCTTATTTCTACCCAGTAGGGAAGTCCAACATTGTGATAAAACACTTATTTTATTTTTGAAAATTTTAAAAAATTTTTCCTCATTTTATTTGGTATTTTGTTGGTAAAAACAAAATTACGTGAAAACAACACTGCAGGCACAATCAAAGCGATAAGATTCCCCCCCATACTAGAATGTAACATTGTCCTCAATGTTTTATGAAGGGTCTATACGTAAATCTAAAGCCGTTTATTAAGTGTGCTCAAAGATAAACGTTAGTCGATAAGATTGGATATTGGATTCCTGATAAGTGTAAAATACACATATCCGTTTGTACATAAAATAACCCAATTAAACCCAAAACATAGTGAAAAATGGCAAAAATATACTTGTTTTTGTGTTCTGTGTGTGCAGGTACGGATATATGAAAAATCACATGAAAACCGTCAAAAACGGGCAAACAAGGACACAAGAACGGAAGAGTGAACAAAAGCCGAAAGCCAAAAGCCAGAAAAAGTCAAATCTACAGTCAACTCCAGTCAATCTTGGTCAACAGAAGTCAACAAAATCCAAAATATTCCACTTTAGCCCTTTAAGTTTCAAAAGTTGCAAAAATAGTCCCTTAAACCCTAAATGGGCCTCACCCGGATCTAAAAGCCCAATAGCCCTTTCATAAAACTACAGGGACCATTCTTGCTATTTCCTAAACCTTTTTTACACTACACCTTTTATAAACAACCACAAGGACTACTCTTGCCATTTCTGAAAATCCTTTTACACTAAAATTGGAGAAAGAATTAAGAGGGACCAAAAATGTCATTACCACCCAACTCTAATAACGTTTTCACCCAAACTCCACAAAGTTAAAAATAAAAATGGCGCCATTCACTGTTCATCATCACCTACATTTCACCCCTCGGTAAGAACAAAGGGATTTCAAAAATTAATGGGCAAGATAGGTAATTCAAGTGCTCATTTACAAGATAGCAAGGAGAAATTAGTCAAAACAAAGGGCTCTCACTAATCACTCAAGTGAGGATCACACGTCAGCAATGGTGAAAGCACAAGGGTTGATGGGATTTTACACTAAACTCACTCACACATCTAACACAATGTCACATCAAAGAATGACACGCTGGCAATCCTCTATCACACACAATTTGATCAAACGGATGAGATTTAAGCTCAAATGATTAAAGATATGGATGGTTAAGATTAGAGGGCGCGTCTAACAGAATGAAGACCTAGAAGCTTCCTCACAAGGCTATAAATAGAGCCTCATCCCTCACACAAAAGGGGTAGTTTTGTTTTAGGATTTTTTGGGAGTTATTTGGAGTTATAGCTTTTAGGGTAGTTTTTTAATTTTAGCTTAAATTTTCATGTTTTAGCTTAATGTAATTTCAATTCCAGCTTTTTGTAATGTAATCAAGTTTAATTCAAAAAATTTATTTTTTCCTTTGTCTAATCTCTTTTAAACTCATAAGCTATTCAAATCATAAGCTACTAGCTTACTAACTCAATAAGCCTTATAGCTTCACTTAAGGTCTATAAGCTTAGGTTGGAGCTTTAAAAGTTGTCCTTATCCAACTTACATTCAAAAATCACTCAAGTTTCCTATTTACCTTTGGTCGAATCAATGAAGCTATTTGGAAGAGGATATCAGTACGTGGTAAGGATCTCTATGACTTAACTCCTAGCTTATTTATAAGTTAGGATACTGAAGCGCCTTTCAATAGGACCTCTTATTTAGCTAGAGGAATAAGTAGTCTCTCTTATTTCCTTGCTTTTTAGCTTAGATAGTTTGTCATATTGCTTTATATCCTAAGATCAGGCTATAGCTTATTAGTTAGCTTATTAGTGCTTAATGTGGATCATTTAGCTTAATAGTCCTAATTGTTCATCTGTTTTTGATTTTCTTAGTCTAGATCATAGTTCTTATATAATTTGTCATATAAGTCTTAAAAAACCAAAAATAGTAGAAAATTAGTTTAAATCTTAGATTATTGCTTAATTAGTTGTTAATTAGAGTTAATTAGGTTTTTTATAACCCCCCCGCTAAAAAACATCAGTGTTAGGCTCTGATAAATAGATTTTTCATTTCATGAAGCTTTTCAAATCTGTCATAGATCTTAAGGATTTTGTTTTTGGTTTGGCATTAGGAGTTTTGACCTTATCAAGTCAAAGTAGCTATGACTTCTCACTATTTCACTGAGTATCTAAATAAAAATTTTTCAAAAGATTTTAAAGTTTAGTTTTCATTTTACAACAAACAAATTTATAGAACTTATATTTCTGATTACAGCACCAGGGTACTTTGTCCCTTTGCTTCTTGTTTGGTGATTATTCCTATCCTAAGCCCTTAAGGCTTGGAACATTGCTTGCTTGTGTGTCATTAACCTCAAGTGTGTGTCTAATGCAGGTTATCCCGCAAGATATCTCCACTTTGAGTTATTGAATTTTACCAAGTGCATCAGCACATACTGATTTGCATACTCAGCATATGCTGAGTATAAGACTGTTTTTTTTTTTGCTTCATTTTTAAGCAAGCATTTGTAGGAATGAGGACTTAATTCTCGTATAACATAGTTTAGATTAGCGTTAATATAAATTAGGGGTTAAATTTTTCATTTCCTAATTAGTTACTATAGTACAATTTAGATTAAAAGTATATTTAAAAAATCTGAAAAACCAAAAACAGTAGGTAAAAAGGTTTGTGAATTAAATTTTAGATTTCTAGTTGTAATTAACAAAAAAAAAAATTTAATAGCTTAATTTCATAGCTCATTAGTTGTTTTTCTAGTTTGCAAAAGCTTGAAGTCTAAATTGGCTTATTGAGCTTTTGAGCTTAATTGGTTTTTGTGCTATTTGGCTTAATCTCTGAGTTTGCTTGTTTTATGATCATTTTTAGTAGCTTAAGAAGAGTTTCTACTCTATTTTCTTTTAATTTTAGCTCAAGCAACTATAAGCTATCTAGAAACACCTTTCTTTTGAAAATTAAGCTTAATTTGAGCTTAATAAGAGCTGCTAAGTATTAAATTAACCCGAAACACCACTTTCTGAGGACAACATATAAAATAGATCATTTAGAGCTGATTAATGGTTTTTAGCTATTGTGCTTTTGTTAAAGTTTCTCACACAACTTAATCTCCAAACTTTGTTTTGATAAGTTTTAATTTTAAGCACTTTTGTTCTAACTTATTTTTAAGGCTTATTTGGATTTAGTTTGTAGTCGGGGGTTAGCCTCAGGGTAGGAATTGAAACTTTAAAGTTTCTAGGTTAGTCCCTCCGTTAGTTAGTTAGCTTTCCTGTTAGTCCTTTAGGGATTTGCATAGTTAGTCCCTATTAATTAAATAGTTAGTTTAATTAATTTTAATTAGTAATTAGTTTTAGCTTTTAATTAGTTTTAATTAAAGGTTTAATAAAAAGTAAAAAAATAGGGCTGTTTATTTTATAAAATTTATGTATATTGTTCTTTATTTAGTATAATTTTTATAAAATTTTGTAGGATTTATATCTTTAATAGTTTATTATTTTTAAAGTTTTCACTTTAGGTTTAAATTCATAGAAAAATCATTCATTAAATCTAAAAAGCCAAAAATAAAATTCTTTTTTTCTAAAATTCTTTTACTATTTTACCTAGGAAAATATAATTTCAATTATTTTCTTGATTTTATATTTTTAGGATTTATTATGTTTTTAAATAGTTTTTTTAATTCATATTAAATTCAAACAAATAATCAAAAAAAATATTTTCCTTTTTCTTAAAATTTTCTTTTTATCCTTATTATAGGTTTAAGAAAATTAGTTTGTATTTTTAGTACTTAATTTTTGATTGGCTTAACTTACTTGTCGCGTTTTATCTGTTTCGCCCTTAACATTAAGTCTTTAATTGTTTTTAATTGCTTTGTTTTTAAATTAAGTAGTTATAAAAACCCAATCATTCTCGAACCCTTTCAAATCAATATCCCAATATCAAGCGAGGTTTCCAATTTCCAAACTTGGAAAACGACCCGGAAATCATACTTCCGGTAGAACATACGTATATTAATATTTATATATATATATTTTAAAAGAGTGAATTTTCCTTAGGAATTTTCTTAATTGCTCTTGTTGAAATATTATATTAGTATATTTTATTAGCGTATCAATTCCCATAATTATGCAAAGGATTGAATCTCGAGTGAACGAAGGACAAAACCATGAGCACGAGAGGCTTCAAAATCCGAGGCAATCCTGGACAAACATCACAAAACACAAAGCACGAGAAAGGAAGAGGCGAGCCTCCTCACAACACACTTATTTATTACTACTTTATAAGGAGAAGCATGGGTTGCCACCCACGAAGCGCTTATTTTTGTTAACCGAGTCTTGAGCCTGACTCGATCCCCCATACTTAAGTCGGTCAACAAAGATAGAAATGGAGAAACAGAACATCTAAGATAAGAATGTCCCCTCCAGAAATAACATCAGGCTTTTACAATGAAAAATCTTGGAAGCTTTAAAGCCCCGATGTGATGAGAAATGATGAGATTTCTCCTCATTTGAAGCAAGGGTAGGTTGGGTGGGTAAAAGTCTAGGCGTAAGAACATGATGTTCGGAAATGTTACCCACCACTTTGACAGTCAAAATTCTCGTATCGGGCTCAAAGTAAATTCCATCATCCGGTGGTTTCGTAGGAGGACGAGGGGATGATGGAATATCAAAATGAAATGACTCATTTTCAGGAAGTGAAGGAGAATCATTGCTAAGCAATTCTTCAAGGAAAAGGATATCCCCTTCGGAGTCATAGTCATCGGTCTCAATGCCTGGTGGCATCGAGTCATCCAGAGTAAGAAATAAATCAATTTCCTCCATGATAGAGTCACTATCCTCAACGGGGATAGGAGATGGAGAGAAAGATTCGGTTATAGCATCAGAAACATCGGAATTAGAATCTTTCGGAGGGCGAGGAGATGAGTTGTCATAAAGCAATCTCTCAACAAGATGAATTTCACCTTCCGGATCAAGGTTGTCATCATCAATTCCCGGTGGAATTTATTTGAGAAGAGTGAGTTCACCGGCGAACTCATCTAGAAGAAGAATCAATCGAAGTATTTCGATTAAGCAAAGATTCTATAAGATTAGATTCGGCATAAAAGGAATCAATTATCGAGGGAATTGAAGTGATACTTTCTAACACCTCATTTCGAATTAGATTTACCTTGGTAGAAACGATTTCTTCATCAAGATCAAAAAGAGGATTATAGAAAAATTTAAAATTCTCCCTTGGAACGTCCTCCTCAGAAAATGACACATCATTACTTAAGGTACAATCATCATTGATATCGAAGAGAGGGTTAGAGAAAGTAAGATCATGATTCTTTGAAGAATCATCATACAGAGGCAAATCACACTCACCTTCGAAAGAATCTTCGGACTCACTTAGGATTTGGACAAGGTTCTCAACACTAGACTTTATGAATTCATCCGATTCTGTTTCCGGAATTGTGCTAAGATGCTCATCCTCCATTATGAGGGAGTTCGTTTTTGGTGAATCGGGTGTGATTGCAACACACGGAGGGAGTCCAGAAATAATATCTTTCAAAGGGATAGAACTTTCCTCGTCATCGTCATCATCATAGCAAACGGGAATCTTCCAATATCGGGCTTTAGCCGCTTGCTCTTTTGCAATTTTCTTTTCTTCTTCCTTCTTTTGTATATATTGACCAACACATGGATGTCAATTGCTCCATAAGCTTATTTTGAGAATTGAAAAGCTCATTTTGAGAATTGAGAAGGTCATTTTGATCATTAAAGAGATGATGATTAACGGTATATTGCGGGGGTTGAAATTGGTCAAAATCAAAAAAAGTAGGATCATAGCAAGAACTTTGCTTGTGATAATAATTTTCATTCATTGGTTGACATTGGTAAGTTTCATGAGGACCCTCGCAATTTTCACAACAAGGAAATTGTTATGGGTGAAAATTATCAAATTGGTCATAACCGGAATAATTAGAATCATAACACGGATTAGGTTCATAATAATTCAACGGTTGACATTGAAAAGCCTCATGCTGGCCCCCGCAATTTTCACAACAAAGATATTGTTGTTGAAAATCACAAAAATCTTGCGGGAAATTAAAGTCTTGATTGTAACATGGTTTCGGATAGATAAACAGAACTTGAGGTGTACAATAGTGACCATAACGAGCATCGTTCCCGCAAGATTCACAAGAATAGATAGGAGGTTGTGGAGGTAGGTTGAAAACGTTAGGAGAATCATCAACAAAGTTAGGTTTTGAAACATAAGGTAATGAATTTTCTTTTTCGGAATAGCACGTCGGATCAAAACTTGGCAAAGTTTGTGGGAGCTCATCAATGGTTTGATTGCATGGTTCCGGATTGTAGATAATCGGAACTTTCGGAGGACAATTATAACCAATATGAGCACCTTTCCCACAAGACTTACAAGTGCATCGTTGACAAAAGATTCCATCTAACGAATCACCACACTCGTAACAACAATTGTGGTTAATTTGTGGAGGACTTTGCGAGGAATTTTCACCGGGGTCCTGTTTGACAACGAATGGCTCTTGAGGAGCATTAACAACGTTGGTATTGTCATCGGATGACTCGGAAGTGTTTAGAAGGTCTTGGTAAATTCCATTTTCATGACAAATTGTAAACCAAACTTCCTTTAATTTCTTCCGCCATAGAGCACATCCTTGACAAGATGGACCTTCAACCGGGTTTCCACACTTCACACAATCCTGAGGGGGTCGTTGAGACGAGTCGGGCGTTTTATTAGGATCACGAACGAACTTGTCTACGAGGACCTCTTTTGAACAACCATCATGATTTATTGTAAACGTCAAAGGTTGACATTTCTAATCGTGTAAAGAGGATTTAAACGATAATCGAGGGACGCCATAAGAATTAAAAATAGAGGGATAAGAAGAAGAATTAAATAGCAAAGAGTTTAAAGGATATTATTTTTGGATTTTCGAGTTGTTTTTAAACATCATATTTTATTAACGGACAAAACGAGATTCGAATAACTTAAACCGATAATCAACTTGCTTCACGGTAGCTCTTTAAAAGAAAATTGCACAAAGGAGCGGAGGAGCAGGAAAGCGCGAAGCTATTAAAAACCTTTCCCCTTTAGGGTCGTAGTTCCTCGGAACAACCCTCCTTATACCCCTCTTATAGTTTGTTAATCTCTTAAAGGTGAGCCGTATTTCACAAGTGACACAAATGCAAGTTTTAAATCTTTTGATCGGGAACTTATTATAATAATGCTTCAGTTGAAAGCATTATATTGATGATGATTTTTATTTGTTTTTATGGACAATGTTTTTATATTTTTGATTTTTCTTGTTTTTTTTCTTATAATTATACTAATAAAAGAAAAGTGAAAAATATTTTTGTATTTTTATAATAATAAGAAGAAAATATTCACAAACGAAAAAAATAACTTCACGAGGAAGGGTCTTCAAGTCACTAATAGTCAAACCGTAACGAAATTGACTGCGTCCAGAGCAACACACCCCTCCCGGCAGCGGCGCCAAAATTGATAATTGTAAATTAGACCCTTACTATATATATAAATACAAATAAATATATAAATATAATAATGAGAATCAAAAATATCAATCAAAATCAATTGTAGTAAACCGGGAAGCATGCGATTCCCGGGTCGTTTTCCCCCCAACGAGGCGTGAAATTGACGGTTACGTTATTGGTTTGACAATCGGATGCTTGAATAATCAAAGATTTGATTGGGTTTTCTAAAACTACGGGAAATTAATGCAATTTAAACTAAGGTAAACTTAAAACTACGGGAAAAACATAAATAGGCACGAGAATGTAAACTTAAAACTACGGGAAAGCATAAAAAGGCAATTAGATAACTTAAAAATCTACGGGAAGCATAAATAAGGCATAAAAGGAAAACCTAAGTCTAAGGACGCATAAAAATGAAGGCAATTAAAGAAACTGGCTAAAAACGTTAACGGGACTTAAAAACGAACGCGACTTAAAAACCTAATTTATTAAATTTAATCATAAAATGATTTTTTAACTTTTAATAAACCCTAAGTAACTAAAAAGTAAGAACAAAGAAAACTAGACCAAAAACGAAAGTAAATTAAGCTTAAAAACGCGAAAACGAGAACGGGATTTTAATCCCGTTCTTTAAAAAACCAAATTTTGCAAAAACAACCCTACGGATGCAAATTTATTTTTCCTAGGTCCTAATTGATAAAAGAAAATTAAAAAAAAAGAATTATATATATATTTAATTTTTATTTTATTTTTTATGATTTAAAAACTATTTTAAAAAGAAAAATTCATTAAAAACAGTAAATAAAATGGGAAAATTATGAAAAATTCATGGAAAATAGTTTAAGGTGTGCAGAACCTAGGAAAAATAAAAGTGGTTTACCAGCTTATTGGAATAAGCTGGTAATAAGCTATTTAGGACTGGTGGGCTAATTGGGCTAAAAGACTATATAATTAAAGAGATGCAAGAAGTGAATGGAAAAGTCCCAAGGGCAAGGTGTTAGCAGAGTTCAGTGTGAGGTGTTGGCTATAAAGGAGAGGTCATAGGTTCGACCCCCATGCCTCCCTTTTTGAAAAACACATTTTTTTTAACTTTTTAACACAAACTTAAAGAATGCATAAAAATAAGCATATTTCACAACTACCACTTTTTGTGAAAAGTTAAAATAAGCCGGGAAAAAGCATTTGAAAAACAGACAGATTACTTAAAAACACTAAGGAAAATAAAGGCTAATCTACTTGGCTTTTTGGGGCAAAAAAAAAAAACTAAAAGAGAGACAAGATAAGCAAAGACAGATAATGAACAACATCTAATAAGCATAAGCAAACAAAATTAAGCAAGAAAAACAAACACATAAGCCATAAACCTCAAATAAGCACCCATGGCTAAAATTGAAAGGGAAAAGGGACTCATGCAGACTCAAAATAAGCTAGGCAAATAAGCTGATAAGTGAAAATAAAGCTGAAACACATTGGGCTTATACTATAAGCTACTTGTGCAAACATTTTCAGAAGCTACCACAAACTTAAACTAACTTATATTTAAGGTAGAAAATAGGGTTTTGAGCCTTTTAAAACTGGAATGCAAAAAATGACAGATAGGAGGCAGCAACAAGAACCACAAGCAGGTAAACAAGATTGATTCTAGTTCATCCTAAAGCACCTAAATAGCATGAAAACAACAATAACAAACTTCAAAGCACTAGGATCAAAGATTAAGCAAAATAAAAAAAACTAACACCACAGGTTGATTACTTTAGACTTATCAGACCATAAAACAAGAATTTAATCTATGAAACCTTATAAAAACTAACTTTTTAGCAATAATCCAACTAATCTAAGATTGGTCAAGGACACAAACTTGTTTTGACCCTTTTTGACCCACTAACTGGGTTAAACCAAACACCCCTTTAGAAATTCTAAATCCATTTTTAAACTGAATTAGGTTGGTTTAAGCAAAGGTAGGTAAAAACAGATTACCAACTCGCATGGTTAAGCAATATTAAGCAATGGAAATACAGATATAAGCACTTAAAATAGGTAAATCACAATAAGCAGTTTTTAGAAGCATAAAAGACAAAATTTTTATAAAACATAAATTTCATTAAAAAGAAAAGTTTACAAGATTAAAAGTAAATGGCAGGATTAAAAATACATAAACATTAATTAAAACTACACTACAACTACTCCTAGATATCTTTCCCTTCTGTCTTTATTCTCTCTTAAATAAGCAGTGTGGCTTCTTTGTCATGTGTTTGTTGTGCTTTTCTTGTGAGAGAGAGCCAAACACATCCTCGCCCTTCATTTTTCTTGCTGCCCAATCAAATAAATCACAACCCTTAATTTTTTTGTCCTTAGTTCTTGACGAATGGAAGCATTAGGGATTGCCAGCGTGGATGTTTGAAGTTATATGTGGTAGGATAAGGTGGGGTTTGAGAGGGTGATGTTTTTGTATTCTTGTTGCAGGGTAAAACACACAATAAGTGTGTGGAGGATGTACAGTATCAATGGCGGGAAAAAAAGTTTAACTGTGGGCAGGGTAGATGTTTAGGGAATTGGCACAAATGGTCCCTCTAAGTCTATAAGGGTATTCCAGTACACGTCCTTGTGGTGATAAAATATTTTGAAGACTTGGCAAAACTAGCCCTTGAGGGTGTATAATATGTTTGCAATCACAATCCTTTTAGGACTAACGGTGTTAACAGGATTAGGGGATTAGGGCTAACAGGCTGTTAATGGGGTTTGGGCCTAGGTTAGCATTTTGGGCCGGTTATATAAAAAGGGTTAAAGGTTTATAATAGTAGTGGGCTGACTCGGCCTACTAAAATGGGTACGGGTCGGCCCATTTTTTTCATGATAGGGTTTCGGGTTCATTTTTCCATGCCCTTTCCAATGCCGTATCCCGGGGTTGACTTTGACTTCGTCTTGACTTCATTAAATGCACAAACGTTGTCGAGTCGGTCCAGAAATATCCGTTTTAGCTCTGTTTTCCATCCTTTTGTACCTTTGGCCTCGGTTTTTCGCGCTCTTTCCAATTCCGTGCTCGGTTTTGTCCGTTTTGGCTTCATTTTTATCCTTTAGTGAATATCCGGTACCTGCGCAGTATAAACACAAAAACAAGCATATTTATGGCATTTTATGTGCGTTTTTGGTCGTTTAGGGTCGATTTATTAGGTAAACGGTATGTGTAATTACACACATACCACTAACATAAATCGCTTGCTAACATAAATCGCCTGATAACATATTTCGCCTCATACATATTTCGCTTGACCTAAGAAAAATTAAGAAGAGTTTCGTTTCCTAGAAGTGTCATAAATCGCTTGAAGTCAACCTGTCATAAATAGCCTATAAACATATTTCGCCTACAAACATATTCCGCGTACATACATATTTCACTAGATTCAAGCATATTTTGCTAGCTTCAAAATAAAAACGTACTTTTTCCATAAAAATCACCAAAAACATACCTTTTTGACGTTTTACCTTGATTTTTTTCTTGCACAACTAGTTATCTTAGTCCTAGATCTTGCTTAAAAATATAAACTTCAACACTTTTAAACACAAAAATCTGGGTTTGATTTTTTAAGACACGAAACCAAGAAGATAACTAAAAACCACGATCTAAACAAGATATAAATGCACACAAGCTCACGACATCACCCCATGGCGACTGATACCAATTGTAGATGTATCAAATCACTTAACAAATGCGCAAAAGAAAGTCTACAGAGAGAAAGTAGGTTGTAGCACTTAGAGGGAGAAAGGAAGAGAAAATGTATTATGTGAAAGAACCAAATGAACAACCAACCCTCTCCAAGGTGTGGAGAGGGTTATTTATACCATGGCATGGCCAATCAACATAAGGATGTTTTATGTTGACCCGGTTAGCTTGGTAAGTTTTTAACTATTACGCTACGAGCTATTCTATGATATATTGGTAGTGACCGAGCCTTTTCTCGATTTCTAACACTAATGATATTGAAAATTAGGGTTTTTTAATTTAGTTGTTTAAAGTTGGAATTGTTTTAAGGGTTTTGGTCAGAATAATGTGTAGAGCACGAAGTTTTGATTAAAAGTTGCAATTGTTTTAGGAGTTTCGGTCAGAATGATATGTAGAGAACATGATTTTGATTGAGGTGTCATAATGGTTATCGATTATGCCGAAAATGTGGTTAGAGGTGTTAGGGTTTTTTTAGTGCTCATTGTTTAGGTAAAGTTGTTGCATGTTGTATCTATAGATTTTTTATGCAGATTTAATTTCAGTGCGGTTGTTGTGTGTTGTGGTCTACCATTTTTTAGTATGTGCACGTGTTGTCTTGCGAAATCTGTATTGTTTAAGGTTTATGTGATTTTGCGCAATTATGTGGGTCCAATTTGGATGTTGTTTTCTCAGCTGTGATAATTTGGTCATTTGACGAATCGTAATTATGGCTGCACCAAAACTGCATGGCAGAAACTACAACTGTTTTGGCCAGCGCGTACGATACACCAATGAGTCATGGTTTTGGTGTGGTAAGAATCATTTTGCACCATATGCAACCGGGTTTTGCAGCCAAAATAATATCTGAGCCAACACAAAAGTAGCTTTATAACTTGGAACAAAAATAGGTTGTTGTTTACATTTGGAGTTTTTTACCTTTCTTGATTTGCTAAAAAAACTTAATGACCAAACGACCGTGTATAAGGATTTTAAGGGTTACACATTGCTTTCGTGATTACAAAAAGGCGTCGTTTTAGGTTTCAGTTTGACTTTTTAGGATTCAATTTATACCAAACGACACAGTCGTGTGCGGATCTAATTTGGACAATTGTTTTTGGTGATGTTTTGCGAAACTAATTTCTATCGCATTAGGAAGACCGTGATGATTGGTGACAGGGAGAATTGTAATTATCGACTGGCAAAAGCTGGCTGCCATAATTGTTGGTGTCATTGTAGGGTTCTGGTGGTATCCCGCATGGCCAATAAAACATGCACAACGGTAAATAAACACAGAGTTAGCCATGCAGCAAGACTAACCCTATTAGCATGATCATACCTAAATAGTGATATAACCTAAAACCTACGCACGTATAAAGGGTGTTTATAAAATAATTGCTTTTTATCCCATAGGTATGTAAGCTTCTTGATCAGTCTGATGCGCATGATCTCCTTCTTCTTGGTACTTCGACCGAAATAGGGTTTTCTCGGGAAAACCAAACCTTGGGTTGCGTCAGGTATATAACAGTACTACACAAATAGAACTACAGCTTCGAACCTACCGCAAGTTAGGCAAATTATGGAGACGGGGTAAACCCAAAATCGGCTAGGAGCCGATTAGGATATCGACTTGTTGAAGTCTATTGCCGATCAACACAAGGGTATAACTTTTCTCTTGGTCGATCGGTTTTAGGAAGGGGGGAGAGAGGAGAGGGATTTAGAATTAGTTTGTGAGTTGTGAGAATCCTTTAGAGACCCTTTGTATTTATAGGGCTTATGGGAAGATTCTAGAACCCTAATACTTGTATAATAAGTATTGTAGTTTGACAAGAAATTAAACGACACCCCTCTTGGGTTTTCATTTGGGTTGTTTGGTTTGGCCTTTTTGTCGTTTACAACCCCTCAAATATTTATCCTGGATAAATATTAAGCTTCGAGTTATAACCGTTATTCCTCAAATGAAAATATCGCCGTATTTTCATTTCCTCAATACTCTTATTCATTTCCATAACTCGCTTCTCATTTCCGCTTGTAATTTTCCATTTAGTGTGCACTGATGCGACCCTTCAGCATTTTTGTAAAGGCCAGTGGATGAAAGATCGTTGTGTGCTTGCACATTATCCTTTTAGACTCCCACTTGTGCAAGTCATCAATGTTTAATATATTTCTCCATACGTAGAGGTCACCAGCAAGACATTGAAGTAACCAGCTCATAGAAACCGATTCAATACACATTGAGTGATCTTCCTTAACTCAAGCTTCTGGTTGAGTTTATATGGCTGTATCCCTCAGCACTTTGTCGATATTTTTATTAGGGAAAAATGTAGGTAGGCTATTGGATATATTAACTATTAATACTTTGGTCTTTCTTGTTCTTCGTGAATGATTTGCTCTCCCTTGGTGTCTTTATAGACACGCATTGTACGATCGTACTCAACCACAAATCATCTCACACGAGGGGCCCAGAAAAATATCCTTTCTTATGTGTCTTTGATGAGGTGTCATTTTATACACTTTTTTAGGGCCATTTAACCCCCTTAAATCATGCAAATATGCCCAGATATTCTACTTAATTGTTTCTTTTTGATGTTTTAGCATTTGGGAAGCATTTGGAGGAAAAGCATGTGACTTGGACTCGATTCAGGAAGAAACTGTATGAAAATACAAGTTTTTAAGCTAGCGAGTTCCATTCTGACGCCTTCACCATAAGTGCCCAGAAAGTATGTTTTTGAAGATGTTTGTTAGGTCGTAGATACTGAATCACACTTTAGAATTCTGTTAAGCTTGAGAGAATAAGAGAGGAAGGCAAGTTTTACTAATTTTTAATTTTATAAAAGAGGAAAATAGAAATGAGGGAGGAAAGTGATTACAAGCCATAACCTCCTTTATTAGATGAAGGAGGTATTTATAGAGTGCTAATCACCCTTCCTTATTTTCTAATATTTGCTAACTAGTCCTTAATCTTTGGAATGTGAGTTATTTTTGACTTAAGCTTATATTACCTTATTACATGACTAACTATTACCTATAAAATAAAGATTTAACATTACTAAATTAAATAAACCACTAAATTATCATAATCGACACTTTTTCAATCCTAACAATCTCCCCCTAAGGGTCGATTATTCTAGGCGATCCCTTTTTGATCTAAGTGGTCTTCCATTCACATACATTTCCCATCGTCTCATCTGATCACGATGCCTTAAACCTTCTTCATAGAATTGTAAGTATTCAACATCTGCATAACTGGGACTTGGGTTTGCATATCCATACTTCACATCCTTGTTGTACTTCTTCAACATCTACAAACAACATCTTTTTAATGTGCATCACAAATTCTTATTGAATTCCCTTAATGTATCATCGCTTCTTTCCTCTCTTCTCCTTCTTGATGTTCTCGTATATCATCCCGATAACTGGTTTAGAAGTGATGGTAAACAGTTTCTTTCTTTCAATACCAGGGAATGTGATTGTTGGATCGTCAATGCCACATGCTCATGCTCAAGCTTAAAGATATATTTAAGGCATCAATCAAGACTTGAAGAAAGCTCTGAATCTCATGATACACTTCTGCAAGTTCTGATAAACAAGAACTTCCTCAAAGAACATCAAGCATATGATTACAAGAAAATCAAGTAAAAGATCTATGTTGAGGGAGATTGTTAGTGTTCAAGTGATGTCAAAGTATGAGTATGTTGGTCAATACACAAGGTCGCAAGATGGTAAAGATTTCAAGGAGAAAATTTTCAAGATCTCAAAATTAAAGTCCATGTCAAAAGACAATGACAAAAGGCTCAAGATCAAAGATCAAAAATCATGAAGGAACAAGCCTACAACAAAGATAATAACCAAGACCAAGACTATAAGAGCTTAAAGTCAATGCAATCTCAGAGTTAATCTCAATGACTTCACTTCGAGGGAGATTGTTAGCCTCAAAATATTAAGTCGAACAAGGAAGTTTCGGTCATTCAAATAGAAAGTCTCGGTCATTATATTATGTACGTTGTAGTAGGCTAGAATGGGTATTAGGCTCGTTATTTAAACTAATATTGTATGTGTTTCGAGCTTAAGCCCAACCATAACCCGAGCCCGGCCCATGGAAAGTCCTAGGCGTCACGAGGAAGTATATATACCCTTCCCTAGCATGTTAGGGAGGGTTGGTTGTCATTTGTTTCTCTTCTCATAACAATATGATAATCCATCCTCCTTCTTTCTCTCTCTAGCTTTCTCTCTCTAGATTCTTTTTATTTCTTATTTGCTTATTATCGTGTGATTATTGATCCTAACATTTACTATTTGGTAGACCATGGAAATTCGACGTTGATGCACGACATGATGGAAGAGATAATATATATCATTTGGATAGTACACAGTAAAGTTCACGTTACTTCCTTTAAAGGCTAGCAAATGTCTCGACACGCAATCGAAGGGGGAAAAGTCTTACATCACCATCATTCAATCTGAGCGCGAGATGGTGGCTACCATAAAATAATGCGGGGTCGTTCATGCCTTAATTGCAAAGCAAATTTTTAAGGTTGATACACAATCTAGACCCTGCCTTGAAACATAGAAGTTGTTGTTAGACAAATTTGGTGACGTTATGCCGCAAGAGCTTCCAGATGGTTTTCCACCTATGCGATACATCCAACATTAGATTGACCTTATTCCCAGTGCTAGCCTTCCAAATCCTCCTCATTATAGAATGAGTACGAAAGAAAGTGAAATTTTACAACAAGTTGAATAATTATTGAAAAGGGGTATGTTAGAGAAAGTATGAGCCCATGCGCTATCCAGGCCCTTTTGACACTAAAGAAAGATAGAAGTTAAGGGATCTGCGTAGATAGCCGAGCAATTAATAAAATTTCCATCAGGTACAAGTTCCATATTCCACAACTAGAAGATATGTTAGATAGACTGAGCAGGGCGATGATATTTTCCGAGTGTTGCAAAAATCGACCTAGGTGGCTGATTAATCGGGGCCTTGGCGCTAGGCGGGGATTAGCCGCCCGGATTTTCACTAATCGACCTTATTAATCGGTTTGGTCAAAAATCGGTCAACATACCAATTAAATCGGATAAAAGTCGGCTAAATCGGACATACATTAGTCAAATCGGACAAAAATGGTCAAATCGGCATGTAGTTTCACAAATTTATAATTATATATATGAAAAATCCAATCTGATTAATCCCCGCCTAGCCGATTAATCGCTAGGTGGTACCCGGCCGCCCAACTAACGCCTATCGATTTTGCAACCTTGTATTTTTCAAATTTTTTTAAAGAGCGGATATCATCGAATACGGATTAGACCTGGAGATGAGTGGAAAACGGCCTTTAAAACTAAAGACGGATTATACGAGTGGATGGTAATGTATTTTGGGCTATCGAAAGCCCCAAGTACTTTTATTTGGGTAATGACTCAGGTATTAAAACCTTTTATTAGAAAGTCTATCGTTGTTTGCTTTGACGATATATTGATATATAGCAAAACAAAAGAAGAACACTTTGTGCATCTACGTGAGGTACTAACAACGTTGCAAAAAAATAAGCTTCATGCGAATGTTAAAATGTGCAACTTTATGGTCAGGAAGTTGTTCATGGGTTTTATTATAAGCGGAGATGGAATTCAAGTTGATAAGGAAAAGGTGCGGCCTATTAGAGAATGATCAGTAAAAAAACAATGACATAAATACGTAGTAGTTTTATGGGTTAAGTCCATTAATAGGTAACCTACTTACCAAAAACTACACTTTTAGGTAACGTACTTTGTATATTACCATTAAGACCCATCAAACTTGTTATGACTTGTTGAAATAGGCAATATCACTTATTTAAGTGCCCATAACCATTACGGGCCCACTATTCATTTCTTTATATAATTTTATTGACTTAGCCATTTTTTCCCTCCATTACAAACACAATTGTCTCATCTTCATCACCATCTCCAATGCATACCTTTCACAACCACACCACTATCAGCCAAAGCACCAAGAATAGTAGCAAATGTAAATGGATTAGGCTTAACTCCATCCACTTGCATCTGCAAATGAAGCTTTAGCGATTCGTCATAAAGTCCTCTCAACAAATAGCCCGTCAACATCGAAGTCCACGACATCACATTCCTATCCTGCATCTCACTACACACCCTCTCTGCATCCTAACCCCTTCCACTTCAGTTTTCGTATACATATCAATCAAGGAAGTCCCCACACAAACTCCCACATATCTTCAAAACAAACGAAAAACTCGTCGGGACGAATACCCAGAAAGTGTTTTAGCGCTAGAACATTTTCATTAGCTCGTGCGTACTCGAAAAGTAAGTTGTTATGGTTAGAATCAGAAAAATCTTGAGTCATTTCGTTGAAAACTTTGTGCGCATTGTGTACAAAACCAGGTTTACCTTGGGTTTTGAAAGTGAACAAGATAGAAAGATTCCAGCGATTTCTTCGACATTCCACCGCCTCGCTAAACTCATATCTGACACACTACATGTGTACGATCTGATCTTGAGATTTGTATCAACGAATTACTGGGTTTCTAATTTAGTGTGTTATGTTTGTGTATTCAAATCTCAATGGTATATCCTTTTATGTGTTAACCGGAGATCGTGGCTTAATTTATTCTAAGAGATCTTTTGTTTCTTTTGACTAAGATCCAAAAGGTGGATGCAAGAGCTGCACAAGATTTTGTTACAGGTGCAATCTATTTGGGCCATAGTAACTATACGTCTAAATCGTCCATTACTTGTTTGTGATAAAGAATAAAAAAAATTATTTACTTAAAAATGATGACGTGTCAGTTTTGAGCCGGTAACCCTTCCAAAATTTGCCCATTTTTGCCTATATTGAACAACATTTAAAAGTTTGAAGGGTCTGAATGATAATATACAAAGTACGTTACTTAAAAGTGTAGTTTTTGGTAAGTAGGTTACCTATTAATGGACTTAACCCTAGTTTTATTGGTCTTGCTAGTTTTTATTGGCCTATTTGACAAAATGTTTAAACAAGTGTAGGTTTTACACAAATACGTAGTAGGTTTTACACATTGCGCAATGTAGCAAGTTAGTTCAACGGTGCTACGCGTGTCAAACGACTAAAGGTCAGACACAAAATGTGGGTCTTTACACACCATTACGTGTTCCTAACAATGTATGGGAAGATTTATCTATGGATTTTGTGTTGGGCTTACCTCGAACTTAACGGGGCGTGGATTCTGTTTTTGTTGCGGTTGATAGGTTTTCTAAAATGGCTCATTTTATACCAGGTAAGAAAGTAGCGGGTGCACAAGGAATAACAAAATTGTTTTTTAAGCACATGGTATGGCTATACGACGTTCCCAAGTCAATAAATTCTGATCGTGATACCAAGTTTCTTAGTCATTCTTGGAGGACGGCACATGTTTGATTCATCTCTCAATTATAGTAGCACAACTCATCCCTAAACGGATGGAAAAATAAAGTTTCTTAGTCATTTTTGGAGGACCTTGTGGATGCGTTCTTGTTCGTCCGGTTCGTTTACAGCCCTACTAATAGAACTCTCGGAATCCTAATTCGTAGTATTTGTGGTGACAAACCAAAGCAATGGGGCGTGGCCCTAGCACAAGCAGAGTTTGCATATAATACAAGTCAGCCGCTGATAAGCATCGCATGGAGAGAATATTTAATGTGGGTGATCAAGTTATGGTTTTCTTGCGTCGAGAGCAGTTTCCCGTTTGCAAGTATAACAAGCTCCGGCGTAAGAAATACGGGCCATATTGTATTGAGCATAAAATCAATGACAACGCGTATGTTGTCGGGTTACCTGATCATATGGGTATTTCTAAGGCATTTATTGTGGCAGACATTTGCACATTTTATTCTGATGTTGAACGTTGTACCCGAAAAACTCAGGGTCTAGTTTTCATTTGGGGAGAATGATGGTGATCAAGTGGGAGCGGATTGTATCAGAAGTGAAGATAAAAGTTGAAGATGATATTTCTTATAAAGTTTTAAATATTTATTAGAGTTTACAAAAATTAGTTTATTTCTTATTTAGCACTAGTTTTAATGCCCGTGCACGCACGGGGTTTAGACCTTATATTTTTTTAAATACATGTATGATTTTTATTTTTATTTTGTTTTATAAGTTATGTTATAGAGTATTATCGAAATCATATGAAGAGAATAGATTCATATCTTATATATATTATATGAGCTTGAGGATAATTACTAAATTTTTTTCTTTTGATTTACCTGTTAACTAACTCGACATTGTGAGCCGACTAATCTCTACAAAACTACTATTTTAGGTAGCCCGAAGTCGGCTCATGTGAACCTTCGAGGCCACAAGGGGATTAGTTTTCTCCTCGTTATATTCGAACCATTGACCTCCACTTTGGAAGGCTGGTTATCTTACCGTTGGGTATGCAGTTGATATTGTATATGTTTTATGATTCTAGTTGCATTATTGAGTCAGCTATACTTAAGATTAATGGTCACACTTTGTGTTAAAACATGTAAAAATTTAGCTTCGCAATCGAATTTAAAAGCATCAAGTTGAGTTATCAAAATCGTCAATATTTATAGAATATAGAAAGCTAAAAAACTCAAATAAGTATTATGTTTCGTACATACAATATGTTTTGGTCAAACAAAGATTTACCTATTGTATATCTTTAATACATATACAAATATAAAAAGAGTTTTACCCATTTTTCCGTCACCAACACTTTTTTAAGATATAAAAGTAGCCTAGATTGTTATATATGATTTATAGGCATACATACATGTCAATAGAATAAAGACTTTTTGAGAAATTTAAATGTTAGAATTTTAGTACGTATTAAACAAAAAGAAAAAAAATGCAATTCTTCCAAACACATCAATGAATAGCTAGAAAACCCTTTTTATTAATTTATGATATTTTATGTGCTTCGGTGTTTTTCTATTTGGTTGTACAACATAATTTCAGACCGACAATGAAAAATCCATCAAAAAGTCTTCGGGTAGATTTGGGATGTGATTAGATACTGTTAAATCTTTGTTTGGAAGTAAAAAATTGTTTACGTTTGTAATATTTTAAAATATAAAGTCTACGGGTATAAAGTTTAAGGGGTTATTTGTTTATTTTTTAAAGTTATAATAAAACATGTAAATTTATAAATTTACACTTAACTCCATATAATTTATTTAAAATTAAAAATCACTAAATTTTTATTAATTACCTCCACTTTTTTCAAGTTTTTTTCTTCACAAATTTGACACATATATTTTTATGTGTTTTTTTTCTCGTCATATTTCTCCACCACAAATTTTTAATTTTGACCAAATCGATTTAATTTTGACTTTTTATTGACCAATCAGATCACACGATTTTGCCTACGTGGCAAAATCAAGCGTTCTGATTGGTCTAATTTTTAAATTCATATGATTCAATTTGATGGAAAACTCCGAAATGATGTAATTCTTTTATTATATAAAAGATTGCTAATGGGCTAGATCTGTTTTTAATATTGTTTCCTTTTTGTTGTTAAGGTAGCTCAACTATAAAAGCTATCTTTACAAGACTTTAAGGTTAACAAGTTTTTTAGCCCGCGCTCCGCTGCGAAGCGCGGGTTTAAATCGCGTTGAGTCGAGAAAATGGAGAATGAGCAAGTTAAGTGAGTTATAAAAGCATATATAAGCGTCTACATTAAACGTAAAGCATCTGCCAAAAGTTCAAGTTCAACATTGCTTTTTGTGATACTGCGTTCAACTAAGTTTTAACATAACACTAATATACCAAAATGTAGGAAACGCTTGAAGGGAACACCTGAAGCTGGGCATTGGTTTGTGCCACACTGTTTTGTACATTGTCTTTTCTCATACTGACTTTCACTAAGTTTTACCATAGGGTGTCTGTACCAACAAATGCTAGGAAAGAACAAAACCACGGCTGGTGGGTCTGTGTGTTTTAGTCTTCCTTTTTTGTGGGGAGTCTGATGATAGGTCCGTGTGGAGAGATTATTTTACAGAAAGTGCTTTGGTTATGCTGGTTGTGCGGGGCCCCCCTTTTTGCCGCGAAGCGCGGGTAACCTTTCATGGTTTGATCACCACGAATACAGATTTGACCACGTTGCTTGCTAAGTTCGCTATGCTATACAACATTCCCATAAGTACTATTTACAACACCCATTTTCTTACCTCTCACGTTTTGATTTTTTTCGCCAGAAGAAACTGAACTTGTATTTTGAAACAGGGAGCGATGAAATGGCATCCTGAGATAGACCGCGGCTTTGACTTCCAACAGCCTCACCTAATTCGAGCAGTTCTTGTATTTGAGATCAAATAACGTGTATGAATAACCACGATCAAAGAACTATCATCCTATGGTTGTTTCAGCATATACACACGCATATGTAATTGAGAAGAAAACAAAAATATCAAACCTCATAAATCATGTTGTCAGGATCAATGTTGTCTTCCCACACAATCTGCATTATGAAAGGGATGTAGGCTTGTTAGTACACATAATCTTATAGGAAATAGTTAATTATAAAAGATATTAGATAGGAATCGTGACAAAAATATGGTGAGAAGTTTAGACCTGAAAATCACCGGGACTATTGTGATTTTGTGGACCTGAAAGTTAGCACGTGCAAACTGTTAATTTAGCGCTATTCAGCATTCATGTTCAAAAGTCATACAGGGAGTATTAGGTAAAATACAATTATAAATATTAACTGATGCCTAAGAGATAAAAAAATGATAATTGTGTGTCGCTTATATTACAGGAAGATTTGACGCAAATATGTATCAGTATCTACAGTTGCACTTTTTTGAACAATTTAATTTATTAGTGGCAAGTATGTTCCTTGCGCTGTTCATCTCTTTATAGGGATCCCGAATCATATGCAAGTTCAAATTGTATCTATACTTCAGGAGATTTTGAGTCCGAGGAATATATACTTTCAAAACACGCAGAGTACCCGTAAATAAATCCTTGTAACATTATGTCTCAGCTAAAAAGGACTATCTGTATTCAAGCTAACGTTGAGTGGGGGGCAGAGAATTTGGATTCCCATAAAACTTAGCCCGGGTATTCGAGCTGTTATTAACGACGATAGCGAGGCCAATTTACTTCAAAAATTGGTAGTGCGTCATGCCAAATAAAAGCTAATCTACTCACCAATGGTTGTGGTTTACAACTAAAGAATGCTAACTAAATTTGAGGGATTTTAATATATTGATGTCCATCTTGCAATTCAGCTGACACGGAAAATGGTGATATACGAGAAAACTTAACAGATTATCATGTGGCGTCACGCTAAACTTAGCATCATGTTTATGCACAATATCAACTATGCTTTGACCCGGACAGTGTATGCTCCAGGTTTGAATGGGCATACATGCCTCTACTCTGCGACAATGTGGATTTAACTAATTACTATCATTTAATAGTAAGACAGTTGAACACTCACAGTCAGCCGATGAGCGTGGGAATTTCGAGGTTGAATGTCCATATGTCTGCATAGGTACCGCTGTACTTCTTTCATTAGCAACTGTAGAAGCGTTTTCTGATTGCCTGGTAAATCCACTGTTAATGACCATGAAGAAAGCAACCAATTAGCACCTTTTTTATTACAGAAAGTACATGATAGGGTACGAAATACGGTTTTTTATCCATACGGAAAATGTAACATCGGAAGTTTCATAAAATCCAATAATATTAAGACATTGTTAGAAACATGATATAGGCATCCTTCGCTGATATAACCAATGTTGAAAGATTTTGCTATAAAAAAGTAGCTTAATATTTTTATCAAGTAGCAATTTTTATTTCCCTTTTTTGTCGTAAAACCCGCTTAAATTTTCTTATAAGGGACTTTTACACATCACAAAATAAAGCTTTTTTACATGACCAGTTTCTTGACGCGCGAGGAGTTTTAGATTGGTAAAGATGCTCTTACACGTCATGAAGCTGGACGGGTTAGTTTGCGTACACCTATAGTGAATTCAATTGCAGATGTAGGCTGTGATCCAATCCTGCATATGAGACATTATCAAGTCAACTTTCGTAATGTGAAGACCATCTTCTACCAACACAGAATAAAATAGCTTTTGGTGCAAATATAATCTTTGTGTAATTCTCAAAATATGTTGCAATCATGAAAGATTCTTGTACAGGTCGATTCCATAATGCAGGGTACCAAATTAAATTATGTTTCAATACCTGAGTGTCCTAGACTGTCACATCGTGTATGGCTGTAACACATTCCATCCAAGTAAGAATTCAGGAAAGGAAACAAAGATCCGGTAACAACATTTTTTGCAATAAACGGTAGTGGAGCCGCCTCTGTTATCCTAAGCATAGATAACCTACAACACCTTTTCAAAATTTAGACTTTGTCAATAGATAATGCAATATCCAAAAAGACAAAGCTAAGTAGTTAGCAGCCATGCCATAATGGGTGAGTTAATCCTACCTAGTATTTTAATAAGGGGGTGTTTGGACGGATTAAATAAAGGGCGCTGATCCAACATTACTAGTTATCTTGTCAAATTGAAAAATTTGACTTGATTCCTCCGATAACGTGTTTGGATATGCTTAATCTTTAACGACACCCTCTCTCCATCTCTCATACTTCATACTCTTAAAACCGATTCAAAACAAACCTGCATATTGCACATTAAAGTGAGTTTTGGACGCCAAAACTGAAAATGAACAAATTTAGTAGTAATCATAGCTTATTCAATATGCTATCAAATACATCAGCTAATAAATCTTTGCATATACAACACATACAGACCCGTCCCTCGGCGACTTATCCGGCTGTGGTGGTTGATCTAAAAATGCGAAGACCTTGTCATCCTGTTATTTTGTGACCCAAATTACCATATGAAAAGGAGTGATAATAGAGAATCTTTACCATAGAGACCAATGATGATATATGAAGACATTAGTAAAAACAAACAAATGCAATACCGTCATTGCCAAATTCAGTCGCCCAACAGCCTTGGTAAACGAATAATCAACAGGCTGTTGTGCCACACAACCACCCCTCTCCAACAGCTCCTCCAAATCTCAGACGTGTGTCGTCCATTTGGCTCAGATGGAAGTTTTAGGAAATGGCCTATCACGGCTGCGTACAACAAAGGTAGCCTAGCCAAGCGATATCACACTTTCGTTCATCATTGCCTTTTTAGAATAACATTTGAGCTTTAAGACAGGAAAACAGCTGTTAAATTTGTTGTGGCAGATACAGTCAAAATGACAGCCGTGTCTCGCACATTCGAATCAGAGGTGGCTATCACGGCTGCGTACGACAGTGGTAGCCTAGCCAAGCAATAGCCTACTTCCGGTATTGTGTTTGCAGTAAGACACAAATTACTGTAACATATTTCTGTTAATACAAATCGCTTTCTCCCTTATAACATTGTACAAAACACTGTCCCATAACATAGTAACACACAAATTACTGTAACATATTTCTGTTAATTTAGTTAGACAACGTTAAGCAAACATAACAAATGATTCGCAAAATAGTATATATATAAAATACTAGGCAAATCCAAACTCTTTACCCTTGACAAAGGGAAACATGACTTCGTGATGCCCCGCCAAGATACGGTTTGGTTTAACCCATCGTCACCCACAATCACGCAACCCACATAAGAAATGAGAGAGAATGAGGGAGATGAATGAAAAAGAGACGGTGCGGAGGAAGAGAGGTGAGTGATAATAGATAATCTTTACCATAGAGACCAATGATGATATATGAAGACATTAGTAAAAACAAACAAATGCAATACCGTCATGGCCAAATTCAGTCGCCCAACAGCCTTGGTAAACGAATAATCAACAGGCTATTGTGCCACACAACCACCCCTCTCCAACAGCTCCTCCAAATCTCAGACGTGTGTCGTCCATTTGGCTCAGATGGAAGTTTTAGGAAATGGCCTATCACGGCTGCGTACAACAAAGGTAGCCTAGCCAAGCGATATCACACTTTCGTTCATCATTTCCTTTTTAGAATAACATTTGAGCTTTAAGACAGGAAAACAGCTGTTAAATTTGTTGTGGCAGATACAATCAAAATGACAGCCGTGTCTCGCACATTCAAATCAGAGGTGGCTATCACGGCTGCGTACGACAGTGGTAGCCTAGCCAAGCAATAGCCTACTTCCGGTATTGTGTTTGCAGTAACACACAAATTACTGTAACATATTTCTGTTAATTTAGTTAGACAGCGTTAAGCAAACATAACAAACCATCGTTTAAATGACGATTACGATCTGGGAACCAAATGAAAGGCATCCGACCCGCCACGGCTGCAAACATGACTTTGTGATGCCCCGCCAAGATACGGGTCGGTTTCACCCATCGTCACCCACAATCACGCAACCCACATAAGAAATAGTATATCACAACCGAATCACTTGTCAAACATCTGGTTACAAATATATCACAACCATCCCAACGACCCCTAATTTCCACAAATTATAACCAACCCATGGTTGCAAACACCAAATTCCAGCAATTTTCAAACTCACAAAATTAAATCCTCAAACAATGCAACATCAACAATTTACCCTAAAAACTCGAGATTTAAGTCTTCTAATTACAAATTACACAAAGCTTTACAAATTTGTATAAAAAACTTACCCAATCTATGTCAAGACATTCATCAAACACTTGGAAACCCACCTCCCGATTCAACTATCTCGACTTGCGATGCACCAATATCATCATCATTCTATTCAATCGGAAATGTCGTTCCATCACATACTTTCTAAAAGCAATCCCAAATACCCTCTTGGCCTAGAATCTAATTACAACCATATCGATTCAAGATTAGAAGAATAGAAAGATCTTCAAGTGCATGCATCGTGATACCCAGGTATAAAAACATCATGATTTGGGTGTTTTTTTAAATATTTAGTTTTACCTAAATTTGTATCCAATATTTATAGTGTAATTTATTTTTTTAAAATCATTGAAATAAAACCCTAAAATCCACCATTACCTTGGTTCAGCAAGCTTCTTGAAATACCCGATGATTCGCGTGGCTTGGATAACCGGAAGACGGTGGTAATGAGTCTGCTATGAAGCCAGATATGGTAGCGGCGATCAAATGTATTGATCTTAGTAACGTGAAATCTGGCTGTTTGGAGAGAGAGAGAGAGAGAGAAAATTAGATAGGGCGTGGAAAGAGTAGGAAGACACATAAAGCATCATTTTCATAACTTGGCAACACCAAGTTTTTGCTGCCACGTCAGCGCCACATCAGCATAACACCAACACCAACACCACTCCCCTAATCATAACACCAAATAACACCACTCACCTCTTTATTTTCATAAAACCCCCTAAAAACAATAATTTCATTCTTTAAACAACTAACCATTTCATTAATAAAATTCAATACACATTACATTACAAAAAAAAACACATTAAAAAATACAATAATAAAAAAATAATAAAAAAATACGCCCCGACTAATACTTCTTTCCGAATAATTTTCAACTTCGCGCCAAGATAAGGTTCTTAAGTTATGTTGGAAACTAATATCTATCTTTACTCTTAATTTCTTTTGCTTTACGACGATGGTTTGACATCGATCGATCCACACTTTTTGCAGTAGGACCTTGCATATTAGAATTTAAACAACCCCCCCCAATGGATTTCCATCAACAACCGACTAATATTTGGATCTTCTAAAATCATGTTATGCTTCATGATACCCACATACATGATTCTACGTAATGTTGACTTCGTAACACCCGTGTTTGAATAAGTCCCAACCTTGGAGAACACCGGAAAGCACCGTTCGACATCTTCCGTGCATTGCTTGACGCTGTTTAAAGTAATTAGCTTCGGATCATTGCAACCGAATGATTTGACGAAACCTTGCCCACTCGGTAAATTATCTATCTCAAGCCAATAATTACCGTACGTTACTGAACTCCGTTTTCCACATACGAACAACAGTGGCTAAGTCATCTATAGGTCTCGAATAACGGAGAATTAACTAAAACATTAATACGATATTCGCACCCGCCATGCCCATAAAACTTAATGCCAAATCCACAAATCTTGCAAGACGACACTTCAAGCATTATAGTAAGGTATTTTTTATCTACCCCTACCGTATGCGACCTTGCATGACACTGACAATTTGTCCATTCGCAGGTGCATTCAACATATAATTGCCTCACCCAAAACAGAACATGGTTTATCTTGTGTTGTATTTTTACAAAGGACTCTTCATGTTGGCTTTCTTAAATACTTCGCATACAATTCTAGATGCACATATTAAAGAAAAATAACAGCTCGTGCATATCCAAACTTCCCACCGTCATCATGACTTGTAATCCTAGAGTCTTGTATGATGACGTGGTACCCCCATGACCCATGACCCGAATATATTCCGCATTTTGGGGGTGCTACAATCGAGTCGAGATGTGAAGAAATGAAAATGTTGTGGGAGAGGATTAACCGTATAACTTAAAATGCCATTGACAATTTTTAGAAAAAGTTTACGGCTCATACGAAATCTTCTTCGAAAATAGTATAACGGATACTTACAGTGATCATCAAAATAATCAGTACTTAGACGTCTTTCGGCATCTTCACGGTCACGGAAGATCGGTGTACGGGTCAATCGTGGTTGAGCTTCTTGTTGTATTAGCCATTCGTGATACTGGACAGCCTTTTGTAAATAGAATGCGTCGGTTTCCTCATCGATATTAAAAACGGTTCGATTTTGATTCATTGTGAAAGAGTTTGTAGTGTTTTTTGTTGTAAATGTATGTTTTTTTTGTGAGAAAATAATATAGAGGTATTGAAGTATTTATAATGAGTTGTGTGTGAGGGGGGTAGAATGATTTTTTTTTTAAATATAGCCGTTAGGGGCTGTTTTGTAAATTTTTTAAAATTTTTTTTAAATAAAACTAGCCCTTAGGGGGTGTTTGGTAACTTTTTAAAAATACGAGGAAAAATTAAAACTAGTATATAGCCGTTTAGGGAGGTAAATGATTTTTTTTTTTAAATCAACCCCAACGTGCGTGGGCCGGCCAACGCCGGACCCAACGCCGTTGGGCAACGCCGCCTAGCGGTGTAGTAACGCCGGGCAACGCCGGCCAACGCCGTTGCCGGCGTTACTACACCTAAGGCTCTAAGGCTTAACCCGAAAAGCAAAAGGGTCGGGCGGGTTTTCATAAATGCATTTAATGAACGCCTCGGGGGAACAATCTTCCTCTTTATATATAAAGGTATAATTATCTTTTGATTTAAGCTTTTAATAAACTTTTGTGTCGGCAATTAAATACCTTTGTATTTTATTTCCTCTTTCATTGTTTCGCTGTGTCAATATTCCGAATAATAATACTCCAACGTCACAGCACACACCACCTGTACATTCACACAATCAGTCCCATATCAATGACTCAATGTGTCCAATTTCATTCCATACGTACAGTAAGCCCAATCCCAGCCCATCCAATGAAACACACGGCCCAACAGATCATGCACCCTTACCGGCCCAACAGGCCTTTTCTACGACCCAACTGCCAACCCCCTACACCTCACATGGTCACTCATTTTCGTGTCGGGTCCAATCAACCTCCTGATCTTTTCACTTTAACCGTCATTTCTCATTTACCAGTCATATCGTGAAGCCTTTAATGACCCTGACAAAATGCTATGTATGATGAGTATAATACACTTATTAAAAATAATACTTGGATTCTTGTGCGACGCGTACATTGTTCATTCCATGTGCTCGTCACAATGGCCACCTCCTATTGTATATGTTTTAATGTAGTTTCGAAAACATAATTTTTTGCTGCATGTTACCTAATATTTTCAGAGTAGTTAACTCACACACATGTTATACCTGCACCTTTGTTTTAGTTGAGACTTGAACCGCAAGTGACATCTAATTACCTATTACTTATATTCCAGTAAGTTAAAACTTCTGAGATAACCATCTCAATTCAAATATGGGCTAACATGACGAAATTAAGTTAGCTAGTCACTAACTAGGTTGAAAGTCATCTGCAGTCTATTTTAAATGCATACAACCTCATAAATCATTCCATAAAATAAGTTAGAGTAATATCGTTACTGGGA
>BQNB010012674.1:0-78716 GCA_026074375.1 Tanacetum coccineum
TCTGCTTTTAGACTATCCTTACTATATATTTGATATTTTATTATATTATATGTATTTTAAGGTGTAGTCTGAGCGGATCACGGGTCCACCTCGATCTTGCGTAACTAGCTCTCTCCCAACCGTGTTTGGCATGGCAGACGTGGGCTGGCTAGGAGCGGATTGTTCAGGATTGCTCATGGTGAGTATTTTTGTAGAACGCAGTTGTGTTTGGTCCCACGGATGGTGCCAACTTGTTAGTACAAAATATGTAACGGGTTAACAAGATAGATCTGGGTGGTTGTTGGACAGGGCCCAAGGGCGAGATCTTGCACTAAATCAAGTAATGAGATGATTCCCTGCACAATGGAAGGTAAGCCGTTAGTCTTATCGTGAGGACGAACCCCACGATTAGACTCCGGCGTAAGAGTAAGTAAACATGTTTGTCAGATAATGTCAGAGTATGTATGTGTAAAATGTGGTCAGAAAATCATACCTTGTGGGGTGTCAGAGTACCCCTTTTTATAGGTGAGCCAAATATTAGGTTTTCCTAATATTTCGCTCATTTCTGCTAGTGGACCGAAGTGGGACCCTCGCCAGGAAAGGGTCCGCTTATTAATCGTGACTTGCTGACTTAGGCTTGCCTAGCGGTCTTCCGCGGTCTTACGAAAGCGTCCTCTAGGAGCCTTCCGTCCGTCTTGCTGCCTCCGGACCATAGCCAGTTGGTCTGGGCTTAGATTTGGTCCATTGTGCCTTATGATTGCTTTATTAGGCTTGGGCCCATGCATGACTTATGTAGTCTAGGCCCAAAAGGCCTGCTACACGTGTTATACGTCATCAATAAGCTTTCACCATAAAATGCAGAAATGAGATCCCTTTTTTCATTTTCACCAATTATCCTATGTGGATTGATTTATCAACCAAATTATGTCTAATATAAAGCATAACTTCATGTGCCTTTCATACCTTGGGTGAGTTTGTCATTAAATAATATATGCATTTCATTGTTATATATACACTAGAATAAATTGGTCACTTGTTCACACTTTTTTCTTTGTATTTTTTTAGTGTGAACTTTTTTTGTAATATATTCACACTTATGAGTGTGAAAAAAATAATTCACACTTAAAAGTGTGAGGTGTGGTTTTAAATTATATTTATTTAAAAATCTTCACCCTTAAAAGTGTGATTTTTTTTATAAATCTTCACATTTACAAGTGTGAAATTATTTGCTACACCCATTTAGTTCACACAAACTAAGTGTGAACTTTTCAACTCCACACACTATAAAGTGTGAACATGTGCCTTAACAAGTGTGAAAAATTAACTATTTTGTTATAGTGATAATTCTATCAAACCCTTGATCTACAACCTCAAATCAAATTCTAATCAAAATTTCTTGTCAAACCTTGCATCTAAAAAATCTTATTCAATCAAATCTGGTATCCCAAATACTTTTTTTAATTACGGAATTAAATTAAACTAGCGAGAAGCTAGAAATTTGAAAAGTTACAATTGACTATTACACACATTTATTGGATCAAGGATGCAAACGTTCCAATTTGGATGAAAATCCTTTTACCTATGACTAATCCAAAAGTAAGACAAAGTTTTGATTTCATCCCCAAGAGTGTCTTTCCGAGGAGGGGGAATGTCAAAACAAAGCCCATTCCAATAACGCCATATTATCCAAGTCGTTGATTGAATGATGCATCAAAACAAGACTTTAGCCGATTAGGAAGAGAAGTCGAGTCACTCTAAAAGATTAAACTTTGCAAGTCTTTTGGTTAATCAGCAAGTTACCACCACCTTTGAATCATAACCCATAGATTTTGCGTAACTTTTTTTTTTGTAAAGGGCGTCCCTGGTAAATTTTATTACTCCAAAAAAATAGGTACAATGGATGAGGGTGAATCCTACATCTCCGCCACTTCCTTAAAAAGAGGTACACACAGTGACTAGACTAAAAATGAAATAATAATTTCAAGTGAACTATTTCTTCTTGCGACATCTCACTTTGATATTCAAATTATCACATATATACAGAATGTTGAAACTAATAGTACTAGTTCTACTCCTATTGTTAATAAAATTAGGAAGCTTGAAAATCTAATTATTAATGAGAAAGTTACTGTTGTGGATGATACGAGAAAATCTTTGAAAAAGTTGATTATCCGGGTGATCATGAGGGTTGATTTCACACAATAGTGCTAACTATGAAAAGATGTTGAGTTGTCACTAAAGCATCATCACAAACAGGACATCGAGTCGAGTTTAAGTCAATATTATGAAGATCTAAATTCATTCTAGTAGGCAACCTTTCATTAAGTAACCTTCAATTGTGAATGTTAATCTTGATAGGAATTATGAATGGTATCCCAAATACTAATTCAAATCTCGTATCTAACCATCTTGTACAAATTTCGAATCCAAAAAATCATAGCAAGGTTTAGAATAACAATGAACAATGGTCATCATCGCCACTGAATATGCCCTCAATGAAACTACTGAAAACCTAAAACATCAAGCAATGGCTAGAAATCCTTAAATTCTACTCCTTTGCTAATACTTTTGGTGAGTCTGGAGGAGTGAAGGCTATAACTTGTAAATCACTTACCTAATTACAAGACTGGTTTGTAATTCCATACTATGTCTGTCATGACTTAATGACTATGACTTACATAATTAGAACTAATTATCACACACATTGAATATTTTTTAGCACCCCAAATTTTTATATGCAGTGGAATATAGCATGGGTGTTAATTCCTAGTCACAAGGTACAAGGATATAGAAAACGACTCTAAATGAGACGTTTTAAAAAGCAGTGTTCCATTCATAAGAAAATTAGAGTTTTAAAACAATGGTCCCAAAGATCATTTCGTACATCACAAAAAGTTTCACAATACATTTGATAAAAGTTATGATAGCATGGAACACAACAATAAGCTTCCCAAAAGACTTTGCGTGACTCCTCGTTAACAAGCAAGCATTCAACTTTGTGGACCTGAGATAAAACATGCTAAAAGTCATCAATAATGTTGAGTGAATTCATAGAGTTTATAAGAATAAAAGTGGAACACAAGTATAATTCATCGAGTGACTTGCAACACATACAAGTCATATATAAGTTTTTATTACATCGAGCTCATGACACCGAACCTTAACAGTGTAATCATAATATAAAGAGTTGCCCATGAGAAGGTGTAATTGTTGTACACTTTAATTCTCAATACAATGCGTCTGTTGAGATGGTAATCCGATGATACATACCCAGACTGGGTTGGTCAAAACTAATAGATCTACTCACTTGTACTAGCATTTACTATGAGAGGTAATTAACGGTTTAAGAAATTAGGGACTTTCTGACAATAAGGTACTCAATGTCAATAAATCATGTATTTGGGTCCAGCATACCAAAATAAAGTACTTGTGTTCGAGTTTTCAAAACTAGCATGTATCTCTCTCGTGGGGTTTTATTATAGCAGTTAAGTAAGTAAAGGAGAGGCTATGAACTCACCTTAAGCAACAGTGACAAGTAAGAGTATCAACAATGAGAGAAACGAAGACAAGAGTCTCAACCGCGACCTAAAATAACGGCGCGTGATCAGAAGGATAAAAAAGGTACGATAGAACAATGCATACATCGTGCATATATATTTATATACATAAAGATATACTATAGAATCCACATGTGCGTCCTAAGTTTATTTATTAAGACGCTCTTAATAAAAGTATTATACTCATAATTAAATTACGCCACTTTTCCTAAAGTTTCTATTTTTAGAAAGATACTATTTTAGGAAAGTTACTTATTTTTAAAAAGTTTCTATTTTTGGAATGTTCGGATATTCGAAGACGTTAATATCGTCTAATAAAAATATTACTTTTCCTGTTAACATCGATGCACCAATAATTATATACTTAACCTTATTTTCAACATTATGCTTATATATAAAGTTTCCAGAAATAGACTCACTATTTTTAAACATGACCGAAAGTACCCAAATGTCATCGTATTTATAAAATAATATTCGTTAAGGTTTTACAAGCTTAAATAAACTAAAAAACAACTAAAAAGCATAATTTCAATTCCTATCAACTTTGACTTTCTAAGTAAAGAATTTTCTAAACTTTGACTTTGGTTTGGACCCGTCGTTATGCATTTTTAGATTGAAATTCTTATGTGACCCACGTCACACGACATTCTAAACAACTTTTATAAATTAGACGAAGGCTAAAAACGGACCAAAATGACCTAATTACCCTTTTCCATTTCTTTTCAATTAAAAATTATGATCGCTTTTATATAAGTTATTTTTCTAACTTTACCTTCAGTTTTGACCTATCGTTTCGCATTTTTAGACTAAAATTCCTACGCGACACATTTAAAACGACATTCTAAACAACTTTTATGTTTTAGCCGAAGGCTAAAACGGACCAAAAAATGACCAAACCCTTTTTCGTTTCTGGGCAAAAATTACCATTCAAATCTTTTATGATGGCAATTGGAATGATATTAACTCCTATATTTGTTATCTATGTCACGCCAGATGTTCTATGGATACAAGTAAGTGCAGAATTTTAATAAAACATTTACCAAACTTTGGACGGCCATAAAAACTTTGTTTTTAAGAGTTACAAGAGGATCCATATACCGAAACGATCATCTCGACAAACACTAACATAGTTTATGCCAAAAACTAACAAAAACATTTTTATGACACCCAAACATGGCTTTATAATTTTCTGCATTAATTAATATGTTCTGAAACCTATCCAAACGCCATTTTCATTTCACCAAAACGTCACAACGCACCTACACTAGCCTATCTTCGTCATCTAACCACTTTTACTCAATCAAATTCAACCAAAAATCATTCTATCACACAACCACATGGATTATAAAGTACGAAAATCTAAATGTAAGCATAAACATATGAAAATAATATTAAGGAGGGTTTTAGGGTACTTAGAATAGCAAGTATTATTGGAAATTATCATCTAAATAACAATAATATTACAATTAATATTCTACGAGCTACGCAGCGGATCTATTCATATAGTGCAAATAATTAACACACAAAGCATAAATAAGGAAACATACCATTAGCAGCCAAGCTAGTGAAGAACGATGATCTTAAAGTGCACGCACATGTGTAATATACGTGCTTTACCAAAAACTACTTCTAGTTACTAAAAGGAAGTTGCCTCTACGAAATTCATACACTACACGTCTAGCAATATCACCCGAATGCTAGTTCTTGACCAACGAATATGATAACACAAAACCAAAACTAGAAAATCCTTCTGGTTTCTTTCCTGCGATCGAACAAGGAGAAGGAGAGACGAGGGATGAGAATAATGAACTCTAGGGCCCTCCTTATATAGGGATGTATTTAGGGTTTTACCTAAAATAGATACCTTGTAGGAAAAGCTAGCCCAAAAGCCCAAACCCCTTTTCTTTTGGGTTTGGCTGGCCGAACACAAAGAAACACCCCCTTGGGGTTGACTTTTTTAATTATTTATGGTTAATTACATTTAATTACCCATTAATTAAAAAGCCTTATTAGTTAGTTACAATTAATTAACTAATTAATGGCCGCTAGTGTTCATTCGTCGAATCATATATTAATATAAATAATAAATATACACTTATATTACTATTCATATTAATAGAATGATACCTAAATGTATAACGTGTGTGACCCAGTAGGCTCACGTATTTATAGCCGTTTAAATATTCGTATGACATAAGCACGAACCCAACAGCTCCCACTTACGAATTATAACACCCCCATTTTTGACATATAGCAGCGGAAGCTAATCTGGGGTATTATTTCATAGTACAACAGTCATGATCATAGAAAATGACTCGAAAGAGACGTTTTAAAAAGATAAGTTATCATTCATTATTTCATCAGAGTTTTTACAAACAGAGGTCCCAAAATCTACATGAAAACATAAAGTTTGAATGATAACAGTTTAGCCATCTTCAAGTCCGTGCCACTCCGTGCCATAAGATGTTCAGTTACCTGAGATAAACATGCTAAAAAGTCAACACAAAGGTTGAGTGAAATTCATAGGTTTATAGTAAATAGTTTTGAATACAAGCTCAATAGTGGGTTACGTTGTTATACACCCATAGTTTGTAATAATTGCAACACATACAATTATCATGAAAAATAGTATTATTGCCCTAAGCTCATGACACCAAAGCCTTAGGTTAATCAATAACCATAAATAATCAAAGTTATTCAAATGTGTGCTATTGGTTACCGACAGTATAGGTACACAATGGGGAGTCTAGTCCTAAATAGATCTATTCACAGCATTCGCGCTTACCCTGATGAGTAATTAATGGTTCATGATAGTGGGGACTTAATGGCAAAAGTAGGGACTTGGGCAATAATGTATCAGGATAGCAAATAGAAAAATACTTGCATTCATTGTTTATAGCATGTATCCCCCTTGTGGGTTTATGAAACATTTAAAAGATTGAATGCGAGGCTATGAACTCACTTTAACAGTACAAGGAAATCTGATTGATGGCAAAAGTATATGAAATGAAAGTAACGGCTTCGTCACGCAACCTGGGGTAATATGTCAAGTCTTAGTGTGATGGTTTATTTTTCAAAACTTCATGATGTTTAACGTATGTGTTTGATTTATCAGTTTATGGAAATATTGTATCACTGTTCGGGCCATCATAATTCAGAAGTCATGTAGTAAACATTTGAGGAGCCAGGACACTTTAAATCGTAAATCCAACAAACTCGTCAAAACATATACCCAAATGAAATCCCTTATATGAAGCTCCCTAGTAACATGATACGATAAGATTTTAAGTTTCTTCAAAAGCTAGTCGATGATAAGTTATGTTAAATATATAACGTAATTGATTGAAAATTCGTCGATCGTTGATTAATAATGACAAATGTATCGGGTTTTAACATAATCGAGTCTTATAACATTGATATACACTTTTATAATTTGTGTAAAAATATTATATTTTATATTTTTAAGAAGAAAAAATTTGGTAATAATTTCCCTTGATTTAATAATATTTACAAAGTTAATCCTTTATATATATGAAGTATATATATAAAGTAATCCCTTGACTTTAAAACTTGGCAAAAATGGCCCTTGGAGTTATAACTTTAATATAATTACAGAAATAGCCTTTGTAGTTATTAATTTCCAAAAGTTACAATATATACCCCTTGCATGAGAAATATTTACAAAATAAGTCCAAAATTCATAATAAGGTATTTTTTCAATATAGAAAGCTAATTGCAGGTTATAGCTTATTAGAATAAGCTAAGATAAGAAGCTTTTACTAGCTTAAAACTTATCAAAAGAGCTTATGAGCTTAAGAATCACAAAATGGGTCATTTGGTTTATAAAATTCAACCCGATGGCTTTAGGTTTTTAGGATATGATAATAAAATTATAAAAATGGTATGTGAGCTTATAGGATTAGCTTAATAAAATAGCTTATGGCTTTTAGTTTATTTAGTACATGAAAATAGGTTTTAGGGTTTTCCAAGGCTCGATTTGGTTTAAGAAATGCCAACGAGGGATTTAGGGCTCAAGAGCTTTTACATGTAGCTTATACATGATATAATAAAGCTTATTAAAGATTAAAAACAAGAAAAGAGCTTATGGAATAAGTATGAGAGCTTACTAGGTCTTGAATGGGTCGAATGGGTCAAAATAGGTTCAAGAACTCTTTCTATCCTTCTTGGCTTAGCTTTTATTGATCTTATGGACTCTTCTTCTCTTCCTTAGCTCGGTTAGTACATGAATTAAGTATGGTTTTGATTTGAGTGTGTGTCTTGAATGTATGCGTATACATGGGTATATATAGTGCTCGAAAATACTTGGTGCCTAAGTTTTAGGGGGATTGGTGGCAAGACTATGGAGGAGTGGTGTCTAGGCTATAAATGGTGAGTAATGGAAGCTATATGGTGTAGCATGGAAAGGTGTATGGAGTGGAGGGGGTTCGGTTATAGAAGGAGATGACAAGAGGGTTTTTGGGCCAAGTAATCATAAGGAGGTGACAAGGAGCTTACACGGTGGCGGGTTGTGGTGGTAGGTTGGCTTTAGGTTTAGGATTAGTTAGGGTTTAGGATTAGGGTATATGAGTATATTAGGAACTTGTAATCCTTGCTAGAATAGGCTGTACGAATTTTAAATTAAATTTGGAAGGAAAATGGGCTATTTTGAATTCGTACATTGACGATTTGGACATTGAGCTTTAGGATGGTTGTACCTTGATTTTGGAGGGAAATATATTCAAATGTTATGCTTAAGTAACTTATACATATGATTTGGATGCTTGTACATTCATTTTATATTTAAATTTTACATATAATTAGGGTTTTGATGTAAACGTTTACGTTTAATGCTTGTTTTTGAAATAATGTTTTGAAAACTACGTTAAATGGATAATGTACTTAGTAAAAATGATATTAGGATATAGACTTGACATATTAGGATGTTTACATGATATAAACATAGATATAGATGGCATTGATAGAGGTTGCGTGAGCCCGTTTACTTTAGAGATGCAAGTTATGTTGCATAATGAGATAAGGCAAAAAATTTCCTGTAAGAAGGTGATATATTTATAATAGATGGATATTACATTGCATCTAATTTAATAGATGGATATTTACATTGATGAAAATTGCGGGTTGTTATAGTCTCCCTCCCTTAAAAGAAATCTCGTCTTGAGATTTAGTTGGATGCCGGAGTGATGTTTGAAAACATATGTGGATACTTGAGACAAATTTGATCTTCGCATTCCCATGTAAATTTTGGTCCTCTTTTAGAGTTCCATCGTACTTTGACTATAGGAATACGACTTAGTTTCAGTTGTTTAACTTCTTGATCCATGATCTCCACTAGTTCTTCCACAAAGTTGAGTTTTTCATCGAGCTGAAGCTCTTTCATTGGAATGATGAGAGATTCATCAGATAGGCATTTCTTTATATTAGAAACATGGAAAGTACATGGACATTACTGAGTTCTTCAGGAAGCTCTAGTTTGTATGCCACTGGACTGACTCTCTTAAGAATCTTAAATGGTCTAATGTACCGGGGATTAAGCTTTCCTCGTTTTCCAAATTGGATGATTCCTTTACGAGGTGATACTTTTAACATAACACGGTCTCCAACTTGAAATTCTAAAGGCTTCTTTCTTATATTGGCATAACTTCTTTGTCGATCTCTTGCAGCTTGCAAACGTTGTCAAATTTGCACTATCTTTTTAGTGGTTTCATGGACTATTTCTGGTCCTGTAAGTTGAACATCTCCAACTTCAGCCCATCAAACAGGTGATCTTCACTTTCGACCATAAAGTGCCACGAATGGTGCTGCCTTGATACTGGCAGGGTAACTGTTATTGTAGGAGAATTCTACTAATGGTAAGTGTCTTTCCAATCATTTTTCAAAATCTATAATACAAGCTCAAAACATGTCTTCAAGTGTTTGAATGGTCCTTTCACTTTGTCCATCGGTTTCAGGATGATATGACGTACTCATGTCTAATTGAGTACCCAAAGCACTTTGTAATGATCGCCAGAATCTGAATGTGAAATGACTGTCATGATCTGAGATGACAAATATTGGCACGCCATGCTGGGAGACTATTTCTTTGATGTATACCCTTGTAAAAGTTTCCATACTATCTATCTCTTGGGGGATGAAATGTGCAGATTTGGTAAGACGACCGATGATGACCCAAATTATGTCATGTTCGTTTGATGTTTTAGGTAGTTTTGTAACGAAATCCATCGTTATTTTCTCCCACTTCCACATAGGAGTCTTCGGTTATACCAGTAAGCCGGATCGCTTCTGACATTCTGCCTTAACTCTAGAACATGTTAAACATTTGCCAACATATTCAGCGATGATTTCCTTTATGTTAAGCCACCAATAGAGTTTCTTTAGATCCTGATACATTTTGTCAGAACCCGGGTGAATGGAATACTTCGATTTATAGGACTTATGCATAATCAAGTCTCTTAGATTACCAAAGAGTGCTAACTAGCTTCGGTTCTTAATACAACAAGTTTCATCTAGACGTATTTCCAATGCTTTATCCATTCCTTGTAAGTTTTCAGCCTTGATATTTTCTTCCTTGAGTACTTTAGTTTGAGTTTGGAGGATTTGTGATGGTAATTTTAGATGAATGGTCATGACTAATGATCTAACTCGGAGTGGTTTGATTCATTTCTTTTGGCTTAAGGCATCTTCCACAATATTTGCCTTTCCAGGGTGATAACGAATCTCACAATCATAATCTGTGAGTAATTCTAACCAATAGCGTTGTCTCATGTTCAATTCTTTTTTATTAAGAATATGTTGAAGACTTTTGTGATCGGTGAAAACCATACACTTTGTGCCATAATGATAGTGTCTAAAGATTTTAAGAGCGAACACAACTGCTCCTAATTCGAGATCATGAGTGCTATAGTTTTCTTCATGAGGTTTGAGTTGTCGGGATGCATATGCAATAACCTTCTCTCTTTGCATTAACACTGCTCCCAGACTTTGATGGGATGCATCACAGTAAATAACAAAATCGTTGTTTCCTTTTGGTAATGCTAAGATTAGAGCTTCACAAAGTTTCTGTTTTAGTAGTTGGAAAGCCGACTCTTGATCTTCACCCCAGATATACATCTTGTTTTTCTGGGTTAATTCAGTCAAAGACTTTGCAATCTTTGAAAAATCTTTGATAAATCTCTGATAATAGCCGGTGAGTCCTAAGAATTGACGTATTTCTATGGGTGTAGTAGGAGATGTCCAATTCTTAACGGCTTCAATCTTGGTGGGGTCAACATGAAGTCCTTGACTACCAATTAAGTGTCTAAGAAATTACATGATATGAATCCAGAAATCACAATTAGAGAACTTGGCATACAATTTCTCTTTCTTAAGTAATTCCAAGATTATTCTCAAATGATTTGCGTGTTCTTCTTTGTTACGCGAGTAGATAAGAATATCATCGATAAACACTATTACAAATTTATCCAAGTATGGTTTGCACACACGATTCATGAGATCCATGAATACCGCAAGTGCGTTAGTTAAACCAAATGGAATCACTTGAAATTCATAGTGTCCGTATCTTGTCCTGGAAGCAGTCTTAGGAATATCTTCACCCCTTACTCTCAGTTGATGATAACCAGATCTTAAGTCGATTTTTGAGTAAATGCTTGAACCTTGAAGTTGGTCGAATAAATCATCGATCCTGGGTAATGGGTAATGATTCTTTACAGTAAGTTTATGTAACTCCCAGTAATCAATACACATTCAGAAAGATGCATCTTTCTTTTTGACAAATAAGACAGGTGCTCCCCAAGGTGAAGTACTTGGTCGGATAAAACCTCGGTCTGCTAACTCTTGAAGTTTATTTGATAGTTCCTGCATTTATGAAGGAGCTAATCTATAGGGTGCTCAGGCTAAAGGCATTGCTCTTGGAATTAAATCGAGTTGGAATTCTACTTGGTGAATGGAAGGAAGGTCAGGTAGATCTTTAGGAAAAACTTCTGGGAATTCTTTGACTACTGGGATATCTTCTAGTCTTTTCTCGTCTGACTTCTTCTTCATTACTTGGGCTATGAAAACTTGACATCCTCTGGATATATACCTATTGGTTTTATACAAGATATGAGGCTTAGTCGAGTATTACTTCAATCACCTCGAATGATTAAAGTTTCACCGTCGATGGGAATGTGGACAATTTTCTCGTCACAGATAATTCTGGCATGATACTTGGACAACCAATCCATACCAACAATGACGTCAAAACTACCGAGTTTAATTGGCATAAGATCAATTTTGAAAGGTTGATTTAACAAAGTCAGAGTTGCACCATGAATAACGGTGTTTGTGCTTACTAGATTTCTGTCAGCCATTTCGATATCGTAAAAGGTGTCTATTGTAATAGGTGGAATATTTAGCATAGAGGCAAGTGATATGGATATGAAGCTTTTATCTGCTCGGGAATCAAATAATACTCTAGTTAAATGTTGGTTTAGAAGGAACGTACCTACGACTATGTTCGGGTCTTGGTGAGCATTCTTGTTTCTTAGCATGTAGGCTCTTCCCTGGGCATTGATGTTGGTCTTTCGGTACTGATTTGTATAATGCCCTTTCTCTCCACAGGCATGACAAATAACTATCACTGGTACCTGATTACTTCCAGTGGCTGGCCTCTTGTTTCGGCAGTTCTTGGTCAAATAACCCACCTTGTTGCAAGTATTACACTTAATAGTACAAGGTCCTGTGTGATGTAGATCACATTTTCTACATAATGGGAGGTTTCTAGCGTACCTACTGTTCTCAGCTAGAGTGGCAGCATAAGCTTTGACAGCTTCTTGCCTTTTGTTTTGTTGTGGTTGGTGATTATTGGTGTTGGTGTTACGGTAGTTGTTGTTGTTGCGGTAATTGTTTTTTATCGTTGAAAGTTCTTATGTCATCAAACTTTCATTTATGATCACTTGATACTTGCACCGGAGTGTGCTTTGTTACCTGATCCATTAGCCTTTGGGCTATGTTAATGGCTTCTTCTAAAGTTTGAGGTTTAGAGGAGGTATCATTTCCTTCAATACTTCGAGGTAATCCTCCGATTAAAGCTTCCAGGAGTTTATCGGTGTTTAGTACCATGTTCGGGCATAAGATTGCTAATTCTTGGAATCTTCTAACATAAGGTTTAAGATCATTTACCTTTACAGTCAGATTATAAAGTTCATCTTCCATCTTTCTTACTTCAGTTCGAGGACAATACTTGTTTGTTAAGAGTCTTTTCAATTCAGTCCAGGTGATTTGATTGGCTTGATCTACTCCTATAGGTTGGGCATATGCATTCCACCAGGATAGGGCGTCATCAGTCAGGGTACCAGTAGTAAATGTTACTTTGTTTTCCTCGGTACATTTACTACGAGAAAATACTGATTCGGTCCGTTCAAACCAGCGGATAAGGCCAACTGCTCCTTCCGTACCATTGAAGTAGAATGGTTGACAGCTTATGAACTCTTTACAGTTTCCCATTTTTGCAACTAGAGTTCCAGTAGGTCTGGTGTTCCTGTTGGGATTACTAGTACTTGCCATTGTTGCAACTTGTGCTTCCAGGGCCGCAGTGACACTATCAACAACTAGTTTCTTGATGGCAGCCTGAGTCATGGCTGGTGTTTTAGATGTTGACGTCCTTTTGGGAGGCATTCTATCAACATAGGACAACACGTAATAAGAATGATATCACAAGTCTTAAAATGATTAAAGTTCAAAAATAAACATTGTCACAATAGTGATATCAAAATCATAGATAATTCATATCAAATAAGTATCTATGATTTATTTAGAAGTCATGGTATGATTCATAATGATGATGACGGAGATGATGATGCAAGAGAGATAAGTCGGTATTATGAAACAACAAGGTATATAACGGGATTGCCATTGTATTATATCATGAAAAACATGCCTTTGTACTGTATATAGTTAAAATTTGACAAGTGTTTTTATTTATACCACACATCCCGTGGCTAGGTTCTAATATAAGCTATAACTAGGATCTAATCTAATAGTTTGATTGTCCTTCCTGATTGTTCTTGAGTTTATAGATTGCATTCAGAAGACTCTCATTGTCTGCTTGGTGACGGACTTGGATTTATTCGATGATTTGTTCTAGATCAGTAATCCTGAAGTGAGCCAGAGAAATCTTATGGTTATTTCCCATTTGCGTCTTTTGAAGTTTAGTAATTTGAGTACGAGCTTGTTGGAGTTCAGCTTCCAGATTGTCAAAATCTTGTTGTATAATCACCCGGCCATTTTCGAGACCTTCTATTTTGTCTTCTATGTGTTCAATGCGGTCAAGAGAGAGTTCATCCAGGTGATTCAGAATTTCCTCAATTTACTCCTCGTGATTTTCTAAACTTGTCTTACGAGAGCTTTCTCCCATCTCAAATTCTTGAGGTAGGGCAGAAGTAGAGGAGGATGATCGGTTAAGTTTCTTAGGTGACAATAATCCTTTAGGAAGAAAGAATTCTTGAGGATTAAACATTGAAGATGGAGGCACAATATTTGGTGGTAGAATATGTGATTCTTTAGCATAAAATGCTTGCAATACCTTCATGTAGGGGTCATCATGAAAAAGCGAAAGAGTTGGTGAAGCTATTGGAACTACGCCAAATGAGTTAGAAGAGCTAGAATAAGTTTTCCTCGGTGAAGCTAGGACATAGTCCGGAGAAGCCGGAATAAAGTCAGGAAAGTTAGAGGAAAAAGCATCCTCAATCTCGGAAGTAGGATGGTTGGGAGAAGACATCGTTCTATTAACAACCCAGTAGTAAATAACATAAGTTATTTATATAATAGTATAATAGTTATGTATCTTCACATACTATTCCGGAAATGTATTGGCACGAAGAACTTTCTTGGATGGAAAAAGAAAAGTAGTTATAGTTAAGGTTTCAACCTTGTTCTCTATAACTGTGGCTCTTAATACCAATCTATAACACACCCATTTTTGACATATAGCAGCGGAAGCTAATCTGGGGTATTATTTCATAGTACAACAGTCATAATAATAGAAAATGACTCGAAAGAGACGTTTTTAAAAGATAAGTTATCATTCATTATTTCATCAGAGTTTTTACAAACAGAGGTCCCAAAATCTACATGAAAACATAAAGTTTGAATGATAACAATTTAGCCATCTTCAAGTCCGTGCCACTCCGTGCTATAAGATGTTCAGTTACCTGAGATAAACATGCTAAAAAGTCAACACAAAGGTTGAGTGAAATTCATAGGTTTATAGTAAACAGTTTTGAATAAAAGCTCAATAGTGGGTTACGTTGTTATACACCCATAGTTTGTAATAAATGCAACACATACAATTATCATGAAAATAGTATTATTGCCCCAATCTCATGACACCGAAGCCTTAGGTTAATCAATAACCACAAATAATTACCCCAACAGGTGTCTTTGCCAAACACCCGCAAAGTTATTCAAATGTGTGCTATTGGTTACCGACAGTATAGGTACACCAACGGGGAGTCCAGTCCTGAATAGATCTATTCACAGCATTCGCGCTTACCCTGATGAGTAATTAACGGTTCATGATAGTGGGGACTTAATGGTAAAAGTAGGGACTTAGGCAATAATGTATCAGGTTAGCATACAGAAAAATACTTGCATTCATGATTTATAGCACGTATCCCCCTCGCGGGTTCATGAAAAATTTAAAAGATTGAATGTGAGGCTATGAACTCACCTTAACAGTACAGGGAAATCTGATTGATGGAAAAAGTATATTAAATGAAAGTAACGGCTTTGTCACGCAACTTGGAGTAATATGTTAAGTCATAGTGTGATGGTTTATGTTTCAAAACTTCATGATGTTTAATGTATGTGTTTGATTTATCAATTTATGGAAATATTGTATCACTGTTTGGGCCATCATAATTCAGAAGTCATGTAGTAAATGTTTAAGGAGCCAGGACACTTTAAATCGTAAATCCAGCAAACTCGTCAAAACGTATACCCAAATGAAATCCCTTATATGAAGCTCCCTAGTAACGTGATACGATAAGATTTTAAGTTTCTTCAAAAGTTAGTCGATGATAAGTTATGTTAAATATATAACGTAATTGATTGAAAATGCGTCGATCGTTGATTAATAATGACAAATGTGTCGGGTTTTAACATAATCGAGTCTTATAATATTGATATATACTTTTATAATTTGTATAAAAATATTATATTTTATAATTTTAAGAATACAAAAATGACAGTATATATCCTTGGTTTATAAACTTTACAAGTTTAGTCCTTTATATATAAGTATATAAAATTTAAACCTTTAACTTTAGAATTTGGCAAAACAACCCCTCATAGTTATAACTTTAGGAAAATGACATTTTCAGCCCCTTTAGTTATAAATTTCAGAAAGTTACGATATATACCCCTATGCATGGAAACTTTTGCAAAACAAGTCCAAAAAGCCATGCAAGCTTATTTTATGATTCCAAATGATATTTTCAGGTTATAGCTTATTAGAATAAGCAAAAATAAGATGTTCTAATGTAACAAAAGTTTAGAAAAAGGATTCGTTAGCTAGAAAATCAAAACGGGTCGTTTTTAGGGTTTTTATCAAAAACACATAGGTTTGAGGATTCAAAGCTTCAAACAAGAGTTCATATATGATATTAAGAGTATTATGAACATTATTGTACAGAATATAAGCTTATGGAACAAGATCTTAGGCTTACTTGAGCTAAAATGGGTCGAAATGGGGTTTTCGGGTTCGTACGCCTAGCAACGACTTCAAGGCTTCATTTTTCTTGCTTCTTGGCTTCTATTATGAGCTTAGGGACTTCTCTTGATTATCTATTGCTGCTATGGAAAGGCTAGAACTCCATTTGAGTGTGTGAGATATGTTTGAGGAATGATTTGAAAGTGTTGTATGGTTCGGCTATTTATAGGGGTAAAAGACCCTTAGGGACCAAGTTTTCTTGAATGATTAGTGTCATAGCTAGTTAAGGTGATTCATGGAAGCTAGCATGATGAGTAATGAGAGCTAGAGATGTAGATTTGAATGGTGGAGGGGTTTTGGGGGTCACGGCTACAAGGAGGTGACAAAGGGGCTTCTAGAAGCCTTGTAGCTTAAGGGTGGTGATGGAGGTGCTTGTAAGCTACTTGGGAGGCTGCTTGGTGATGTCATAGAGGTGCTTGAGGTGCTTGGTTGCTAGCTTGGGTGTAAAATGGGTCAAAAATGGATAAAAAGGGGTGTCGGGTTTGTTTTGCTTTCGGTTCATTTTATTTTGGGTTAAGGTTTAGGGTTTTAATTTCGAGTTAGGGTTAGGATTAAGGGTAGATTAAGGTTTAGGATTAGTGTTAGGATTGAGATTAGGGCTTAGGATTAAGGTTTAGGGCTTAGTTTTAGGTTTAGGGTTTAGTTTTTAGTTGAAAGTGAAATTAGGGTTTAGAGTTTTGTTTTAGGGTTTTAGGGTTTTAGATTAGGGTTTAGGATGAATTAGGGTTTAGGTTTAAGGTTTAAAAGTCATGCATTAAGTGCTTGTACCTTGTGTTAAAGTGGTGTAAAGTTTAAACATGGTTTAGGAGCTTAAATAACCTAATTAGGTTTTTAGGCATTATTGACTTGTACATTGATCTTAAATGAGTTGTACATTGACTTGGAGGGAAAATATGATTCAAATATGGTGCATTGTACACTTGTACATATGTTTGAAGGCTTACACATTCATTTTATATGTATACATTACATATAATTAGGGTTTTGATGTAAACGTTTACGTTTAATGCTTGTTTTTGAAATAACGTTTTAAAAAGTACGTTAAATGGAAAATATACTTAGTAAAAATGATATTAGGATATAGACTTGACATATGAGGATGTTTACATGATATAAACATAGATATAGATGGCATTGATAGAGGTTGCGTGAGCTCGTTTACTTTAGAGATGCAAGTTACATTGCATAATGAGATAAAGCAAAAAATTTCCCTGTAAGAAGGTGATATATTTATAATAGATGGATATTACATTGAATCTAATTTAATAGATGGATATTTACATTGATGAAAATTGCGGGTTGTTATAGAATATGTCAAAAATCTCTAGAACTTTCTCAATGTGTTCGTTCACATCTTCATGATCCAAACCGTTAAAGGTGTTGTCACGAAGCTCCTTAAGAAATTGGCCTTTTAGTTCAAAGTAATCTTTGTCATCAATTTTAGGCCTAGCAATGTCTGATCCATAGTCAGCTCAGGTTTTGCTCATGTATTGTTCTATGGTTTTCGCCATTGTTTTCGCAACTTCTTCCTCGAAATTTTCTTCTAAATCAGAAAATAGATCTAAGGGCGATCTTGATTCGTCAAGACTTAGTGTCTTGAAAAGTTTCCTGGATGATCGAAATTCTCGTTCCGGATCCTTGAAGGGCGTTAATAGTTCCTTTGTTGAACTCCTTATCATGCCCTACCTGAAACAGAGGATAACAATTTGGTAGGATAGGCTCGAAAGAAAGAAAACACATATATACGGAAATTGAATGCGAAAAACCAGTTCTGTTACTGTATCAAATTATCAATACGCCGTATTCAATTAATCTGAATACGCCGTATCAATCTATTAAATGGATATGCTGTATTGGATAAGAAATTTAGATACGCCATATCCAATGGAAGTGGATACGTCGTATTAGGTTATCGACCAGAATAGTATATGGATGATAATTAAACACACAAACAATTAAACATACAAATATACAAGCAGATAAACAAATATACAGATTTTTTACAAAATTTTACACTAATCCTAGGGGTTAGATCTAATCTAATGCTAATAACCAAAATAAAAAATAAAAATCAAGATCAAAATTTCACTCCCCAGCAACGGCGCCAAAAACTTGATTTGTTGTCGTGTAGGTGTATTTTATGATAGTTCAAGTTTTAAAATTATATTTTGCCGACTTTACCTAAAATAACACTTTAACAGGCAGTGTACCCGCTCAGATGGAGTTTTGTGGTAAGCAGGGTGACGATCACTAAGAGCGAGAACTAATCTTTTATTTTATTAATATTTTGGTTAACTATATTAAGCTAATTTAAACTAAGTTAATTCTATTCTATGTTAAACCTATGCTAAACCTATGTTAATCCCAATTCTAATGGATAAAGGGGGTTTTCAGCCTCAGAGACTGGCACAGGTTTGTGGTGACTTAGATCTAGTTAAGACACAATAACTCACGCAAGCAGACAGACAAAAGATAGAAGAGCGGTCTAGCAAATATAAGAAAACTGTATTAACCATGATTAATCTAATTAGAATGTTGGTTTGTTTATTTAGTGCAATGAATACTTATCTCGAGGCGGCATATCATTTTTAAGACTTAGGCGTTACTTCTTCCTAAGACCTAGACACGTAGAATTATATCATAATTAAACGCGTCTGCATAAAGCATCCTCTTTGCTGATTATAATCTACCTTAGGGGTTAAAGCAATGGTGATCTTGTTAAACCCTAGCTCATAGAGACTTTACCCACCCTCTGCTTAATGGCAATTTATATACTAGTAGTCCACTGACCAAGTCTTTACCAATTGATTAAGAACATACTCATTGATCCCAAGGGTCACCTGCTGGTCCAACTAAGCTTACTAATATAAAGGCGAAGATAGGTCATTATGTGTGATCCTATTGGTCTAGATATATAAATCACTATATGGAGAGTCATCTCGGCATCTAGCTAACTTGGTTCATATCACTAGATCCAGTTGAATGATAGGTTGCATACAAAAGCACGTAAACAAGTATAAATTGATAAACATAAACAAGAAATCAATGATAAATTAAGCATTCGATATAAACGAACCAAACATTCATATCTTCATAATAATGGCTAATATCCAAGGGTACCTCAAACGTCATAATCAATACAAAAGTAATAATCCAACCAAGGTAAACTAACTGAGTTAAACGAATGATAGCAAAAATCAAACGATTACTAGAGTATAAGAGATTACAAAGTGTTTCCTATAGAATGAGTAGCTTTGCTTGACCTCTTCTGCTCTTCTTGTCTTCTGAAAATCGACTTTTGTGGTTAAGGTATCGAAAATATGATCAAGCACATTGAAAATCCGTTTTTAGGTTATCTATTTATAGGGTCTGGAATTTGGTCGATACGGCGTATCGAAAGTCTTGGATACGGCTTTTCAGGGGTTTCTTGGAGTAGGGACCACGTTCGATATCTTCCAGAATATTTTATTACTTTAAATTGAATACGTTATATAGACTCCTTCTTGATACGGCGTATTGATCTTTATTCCTTCATGGTCTTTTTGTGAAGTGCAGGTATAGATCCGCCGTATCTTCCTTAATGGATATGGCGTATAGGATGTCAGAGTCAGTATCTTCAAATGTCTTCGTTTAAGCTCCAGAATGCGTGCCTTTTTGCTAATCTTCACCAAGTACTCCATATTTACTGCAATTCTCAAATACAAATGATTAAGTAACAATTCTGGCAATAATTATACAAAATGGGGTTATTTACATGGGATAAATGATGCTATAAAAGTGACGTTATTTGATGTCATCATTTATGCAGTATTTTCTACAGGAAATAACTATTAGGTTTACGTGAAGAAATTTTTCAAGAAAACGAAGAAATTTTCGTTTACAAACGCTGGAGACGGTGTCAGGATTTTTCCTGATGGCGTCGCGTCTCCAGCAAATGTAAACTTCGTATTTTCTTTAAATATTTTGATAATTAGTTTTGTATAATTTCTAGAATTTGTCATTTTCCTAAAATTCGTAGAAAACCACGATTACATTAACACATTCATCCTATCTTTACCGCTTTCATAGTGTCTAAACCCTAAATCATTACGGTGTATATTATCATTCCGCCGAATTTTACGCTTGGTATAGTTGTTTCTTGTCTTTGATTTGCAGGTTATATTTGATGAGGAGAAGCCCGGAAGTTCTTAGGAGTTTCATGTGGAAGACTCTTTGATGACAATTTAGCCGGGATCATTTGTTTCTTTTCCATTATTGAGCAAAACCAGGGGACTACTAGTTTCTTTGCATTTTTCTATTCTCTTTATTCGTTGTATGGGTACTTTTAGGAACATTAGGGACAATGTTCAAAATAAGTGTATGGGGGAAATAAGCCTTAGAAACTATTTCTTTATTTGCCTTTGCTTTGTCCTTAAAATGATGTGTAATATATTGAAACGTAGCGTAGACGATAATTCTGATCCAAATTTAAAATTTTTTGTGACAAATATTAAAAAAAACCAAGTATTAATAGCGTCTCATGGATAGGAGTTATATGCCTAGCACAAAACCCCTACCACTCAAAAATAAATTCCACCATAAAAATGTGAGGTTCGTCCCTAGATCTTGAGGAATTCAAGCATCCATTTTTGGTGCTTAAGATATTTTTTACCTTTAGCTTGCTCGAGTTAAGGAATGAGCAATCATGTAAGTCGCGTTCATAGATTTGTTTGTGAATATGTGGTTTGTCGCTTTTTCTGGAGCATTGGTATCGGTTAAAATTATATGAGTATGTACCGGTAGTATATTAAATTCTATAACTTGCTTTTGTGACGCATCCTGAGATCGCAAGTGAGATCGCATTCGTGTGATTAGGATTTGCTAAATGATAAGAGGCACTAGGATATACCCTGTTTTAAACCTGTATTTGTTATTATGGTCTCCTCGATTATATAACTATCCCCACACCCTTGCTATGCACTCATCTTTAGTGCAAGATACCCCTTGTACAACCCTCTGATCCTATCCTTTTCATGGTTCTCGTAATTCTCTGGTGGATTCTAGATTATTAATGAAGAGCATTGTTTAAACCCACACCAATTGTTACACCCAAATCGCCTTAGCCTTCCTTGTATGTACTCGCTTTTAGTACATTATTGTTAAACACAGAAAATTATTTGCTGGAGTACGTGGTTGCTAAGTTGAGTCTTTCATTAAGGTATATATTTTTGGGACGATTGGGAATCATGGTAGTTTTTATTTTATGGAGAAATGGGGAAGAATTCAATTAATACCCCCATGCGTGCTTTATACACTTCATATTTGTTGATCCTTTCAATTTGGGTCATTAGATTAGTTAATGTCATTGAGTTTTAAAAACTCAAGTGTAGGGGTGTATCTATAAATCCCAAAGTTATGTATTATTATCTTTAAGCAAATAGCAGGGCAAAAGTGTACGAAAAAAATAAAATAAAAACATATATGAAAAAGAAAAGGAAAAAATGTACGGGCTGCCATTTTGCTTATATTTATGTTTATGTCATAATAGTGTCGAAAAAGAAAAAGAAAGAGTTTGATGTAGAGTTTTGTATATCTTAGTCCTAGTGTGGTCGAGTATTGGCTTAGCAACGCCTCCACATGCATTCTTGTATAATAATTAACTCACCACCACCTAAATCCACCCCAAACTCACCCAAATATATCCCATCCAATTCCGTTTAACTTACACCCATACATCAAAACCCTTTAAAGACCTCTTTGATAGTAATTCCTAGGTGCTTACGTCATAGTTGTGAAGGTTTGATCCTTTATCAAGCTTATGGTAATTTATATGCCACGACAGGTAATGAGTGCTATTTTATGTTTCCCCTATGGTTATATATCATTATACACCTGAGAGAAAGAGAGAATCCAAACACTTATGTGAGGTGCTAGTATATAATTTATGTGCTTTTAATTACGACGTCTAGAAGGTTGTGTCATGAACTATCTTTAAAAAGTAAGTTAAATGCCCTCGATATTGCTATTGTCTAGGTAGAAAAGCCCATTTGCTTGAGGATAAGCAAATCCCAAGTGTATGCGTATTTGATGATGCGTCTTTTTATACATTTTTTAGGGTCATTTAACCCCTTAAATCATGCAAATATCACTAAAAACATGCTTAATCGTTTCTTTTTATGTTTTTAGCACTTGGATGGCATTTGGAGGAACATGTGACTTGGACTCATTTGGGAAAGAAACAGACAAGATTACAACTCTACACCAAAGTCGATGAAGAAAATACGTACAGACTATGGAGACGGCGTTAGGATTATTAGCGACGCCGTCAAGATTACAAAGCGACGGTGTCAAGATTTTCAAGACGGTGTCAGAACGTAACCGACTTAAAGAATCCCTAGAAGATTCGGCGAAGCGACGGTGTCAGGACTATAAAGCTACATCGTCGCGGCCTATTTTCTATATATACAAACTCGGTTTTAGGGTTTTAAAGTGTGAAAACTTGTGGAACTTGTGGGATTCGTAAGTCATCATTATAGTACGACTTGTAGCAACATTTAGGTCGTTTTTAGGGTTCTCAAACCCTTTTGTAACCACCTATTACTCCATGTTTTGATCAGTGAAGTCATCTATCTTTTATTCATTCAATATGTCTATATGTTGTTTGATTAATTATTGTTCGTCGCATCTTCTTAACATGCTAGGCTAGATCTTATAGTGTTTGCTTATGATTGCATGTGAATTAGTTTGTTGGTCCTTTTAATATTACTTCTTGTTAATGGGTGTGTGCGTTAGGCTTTAGAAAACTAGCCATAAAATATTACATTGGCATAGACGTCTAAGGAAACGTGATGGAGTAGAAAGAATTTCATCAGTAACATTCTTCATACTACCTTACCAATCTATGGATGATCACCTCTTAAATATTTTAATGCGCATAATGTACTCTTAGGGGCCTTGTAATAGTCTTCATACTACCTTACTTGTATGTTGCCTTAATAAAATATTATGTAGACGGCGGGTTTGTGTAATTCGTTCATGACTTAGAAAATATTTACACATCGCATCACAAGGGTGATGGGCAATAGAATTAGAAGAAGCAAACTAAGGATCATGCATGATTAAGTAAACACATTTATTTACCTATCGAGTTTTCCATAGTAGTTTAGATTTATTTATAGTTATCTAGACTAACTAGCTTAAAACCAAAACTCTTTAAACCCGAGATTTACTTGCTTTAAAAAAATAAAAAAATAAATCTTCTCTCAACCCTTAGACCTTAGTTACGTTTAGTTCGATCCTTCCCAACCTATTCTCCTAGAGAACGATAACAACCCCGAGTCTTACCCAACTACACTAAAATGGTTAGATGCTCTGCCTAGGGAGTTGTAAAACCTGGTATGTTTACAACGACCGCATCACTCACCAAGTTGAGAATATTCCCTAGGATATTCCTTTCTATCCAAACTATGCCAACTCATCAACCTAACCATGGTTAGTTTCCAACTAAACCATTTACATGTGAGGAATACCCAAACATACCCTTTGTCCAATACTTCTTCTCTATCTCTTTGATATTGGACAAACAACCCCAAATCTTCTTCTAAATTACTTCACAAATGTTTTTATCAAATGGCTATTTGAGTTGGTTGACCTTGAATGTAAGAATGATGGAAAGGTCAAAGCATGAAGTACAATTAGGGGTTTAGCAAGAATGGGTATTTAAAACGCTAATATCTCAAAAAAATCAAGACGGGATTCTGGCGCGCTAGCCACGTGCTGACGCATGGGCAGCACGCCACTCTCGAATTAGTTTTTACCAAATTTGGGATTTTGGCCTATAAATACCCCCTCTTGGCTCTTGTATTCCTCACCTCTTTCCATTTTTTCTTTCTCTCTTTTTCTCTTCTCCTACCCTCTAAGTCTAACACCTCTTGTGTTCTTAATCTTCTTATCTATCACTCTATTGAAGAACACATCTCTGCAAGAGAGACACACAAGTACCTAATCCACACTTTTGTGTTATTAGACGAGGGTCTTCTTTCTCATATCCTTTCTTTTAGAATCAAGTCTCTAGGTTAGGTTAGGACTTGATTCATATCAACCAACTTATTCAATTTGGTTGTAAGGGAAGTTTTGTATCTTTGTGATCAAGCCTAGATCATTAGGGGTTTAGTTGGGGTTTTGGTAAGCTTCCAAGGGGGAGTTCTTAGTGGTCCTAGTTGATCTTAGTGATCCTAGAGGAAAGTTGAATCACAGGTTCTTAGGGGTGGATTCCAAGGGTGAAATACCATAGGGAGTAGCTCTTCTTAGTAAGTGTCGATCTTAGTGCATATCGGTGGAGCGAAGTTATAATACGGTTTATAGTCCGCCATAAGGATTGTACTAGAGTAATAGTATAGGTGTCGTGGATTCGAAAATGGACGTACGAATGGTATAAACCCCCCATCCCGAACCAATATATATCATGGTCTCTCTCTATCTATCTATCTTCATCTACTTATTGTCTTCATCATCAAGTAGATCATCACACCACTTGGTTATATGTGACTAGAAGTTTTAGAAACTTTAAAGAAGTCATGATAACCATATTTACCCCTCCTCTAAGGTTCTACAACATCTATTATATGTCCTCAAACACTTGATCTTCTTTCCAAAATAAAGTTTAACCCACGCTTTATAAACTTTGAAAACTCTAAACACATCAAACTTCTTTTTGACTAGATACACCCAACATCTCTTGGAATAGTCATCAATGAAAGATACGAAATACTTTTCTCCTCACATGGATAAAATTGGTGCTTGCTAACATTAGAGTGAACCAATTCGAGAACACATACACTTCTAGAATTTGATTTCTTGAATTTTAGGCGATGTTGCTTGTTGATAACACAATGTACAAAAAAAGATAAAGAAACCTTTGTGAGGCTAGGAAGTAGCTTTCTTTATGAAAGAACCTTCATTCCCTATTTATACATATGTCCGATGTATACTAATCTAATAACATACTTGATGAGAGGGAAAGAGGTTATTTTAGTAAGAGAAAGGGTTGGATGAACACTTAGAGAGAGAAAGTAAACATAAGATAGAAAATGTATTATGTGTGAAAAATGAACAACCAACCACCTCTCCATGCCATGAAGAGGTGTATAAATACTTACATGTGGACATGGGCTTGGGCCTTTATGGGTTTGTCCATGGGTTTTAGCTAACTAGCCTAGTAAGTTTCCAAAAATTAACTTAACGAGCTAACTACAATTATATATGGAAGTGATCGACACTTTCATGTTCCTAACAATCTCCCCTAAGGTAGGTCACTCCATTTTACAAAAACTTAAACCTAGCATACTATGCTTTATCTTTAGTCTTGACCTCGTAGTCTTTAACTTCAATCATTAACTTATGATTTGATGTAATTATCATTGACTTTAGGCTTGAGCTTGTTCCTTTATTTTGAATTGAATGTGAAAATGTGATCTTGAACACCTTGAGATCATCAACCAAGCATAATCTCGATTCGTCATCTTGTAAACTTTGCCATCTTGTGAACTTGTAACTTTTGGACTGACATGCTCATACCTTTCTTGATATGTTATCTTGAAAAGCTTTAATATTGCATCTTTCTTGATATTCTTTATCTTTAACACTTCATCACTTCGAGAAAGATGTTCGGTATCAGAGTGACGGAAACTTCTTTGAAATTCTTTGATTTTCATACTTCATCACTTCAAGAAAGATATACGGTATCAGAGTAGCGGAAGTCTTAAAACATGTACTTGAGCTTTCATGATGTCTTTATGTTTGTCGGTTGGGTATGAGCATGTGGCTATGAATCTTGTGAGTCAGTTGGAATCAGGTACCATCACCTCCATTTTTAAGTATCCTGCATTAAAATAGTTACCAATAAAGCATGGGGACAAATATGGCTTTGTCATTCGCCCGTGTTTGGTTGGAGTAACCTTTGAATCCGTAAGGATCGACCTGTGATCAGGTAGATTCAATTTAAGAAGAATTTCCTTGACAGGATTTTCAGCTGAAGTATAGAATCTTTCTAACACATATGCATTAGAATCATCAAACTCAGATTGTTCTCATTATCGAAACGTCTCAAAGCAGACAGTACGATAAGAGTGAACCAGTGAGTTACTGTCTCACTGATTAAATAAAAGATTGATTTGAAAATCAATCGACGTATCACTTGCTAAAGTGGTTTTGTGACACATCGAGAGTTTTAAGCAATTCAAAATTCATTAATCGTTGATTCATAACCTGGAACAAGTTTGATTTATAAAGAATCACACCATTGTTGCTTTCCAGTTGTCACAAGTTTGATTCATAAGAATCGCACAAGTCACCTACCATGTTTGTGTGACCTTTTGTAATATTTAGCCACACAAAGCATGTTTGTTTTGGGTATTTAGTCACATACAACTAAGCATAAAGTGACCAAAAGTGTTAATAAGTGTGACCATATGGTGTTTAAATTGAAGAAATGTGTATTTTGTGTGACTATTGATCATCCAATGGCCACATGAATTTGATGTTTGTGTGACCTTTTGTAATATTTAGCCACACAAAGCATGTTTGTTTTGGGTATTTAGTCACATACAACTAAGCATAAAGTGACCAAAAGTGTTAATAAGTGTGACCATATGGTGTTTAATTGAAGAAATGTGTATTTTGTGTGACTATTGATCATCCAATGGTCACATGAATTTTATGTTAGTGTGGCCTTTTGTAATATTTAGTCACACAAAGCATGTTTGTTTTGGGTATTTAGTCACATATAATTAAGCATAAAGTAGCCAAAAGTGTTAATAAGTGTGACCATATGGTGTTTAAATTGAAGAAATGTGTATTTTGTGTGACTATTGATCATCAAATGGCCACATGAATATTATGATTGTGTGACAAAACGTTTAGTGTGACCATATATGCCATTTGGTCACAGTGTTAGAAGTAAATGTGACTAAACACATTAGCTTTTGGCAAGCTAACACAAACTAAACTTTAGACACACATATTAAGTTACGTGACCATATGTAACGGAATTTGGCTACACTAAAATAATGTGTGACAAAACGTTTAGTGTGACCATATGTGGCATTTAGTCACATTGTTCAAGTGTGTGACAAATATTTATCACTATTTATATGTATATCGTAACCAATGCTTCAAGCTTACTTGTATTGGTCACACGTTTGAAATTCTTATGTGACCAAATAATATTACCAGTTACTTTTAGCCATATGATGTTCGAATGTGTGGCAATACACTTCTAATGGTCACACGATAAAAATGTTCATGTGTGACTAATTAGTAAATGGTGTCTTTTTTGGTACCTTTGGTCACATAAATATGTGAATGTGTGGCCGTTCCATTTTGCCCATGTGTGACCAAATCCACTTTTTGTACTATTGATATATGGAACATTTTAATGCTCCCCCTTAATATTTGAGGGTATATAAGACAGTGCTAAGTACAATGATTTGAAAAATGTTGAATTCACTAAGAAATTCTTAAAAATTTTGTACTCGAGCACTCCTTATTATCATCACCATTAAGTCTACACTACATATATACAAATTAACAAGTTTTAATTATTTACGAGGTTTGACCTGTTATGATGAGGACATCATATGATAAGTCATATGGTCCTTTACAGCAGCCAAAAGTCTCCCTCATACGGACTCCCATAAACAAATTTTTCTAGGCTCCGCATGATCCTTCTGTTCTTGAGCAGTTTATCAATCGCCTGAATCATAGCTCATGCTCTGTCCTTGTCTACCTTTTTCCAGTACGTCTATGGCAGATACTTCATCTCGATTCTCTTCAGAATATCATCAAGAGCAGTCCGAACATCGTTGAGAGTATCGTCACTGAATTTGTGAGGTTCATCTATATGCATCAATTTGTTCTTCTTGTCTTTATTCTGATATATAAAGCCTCTAGTATTTGGGTATGCTGACAATCTTTTAAGATTTGATATGTACGTGCCTCGCCTTGTGAGGTTGAGCTTCTTTTGGTAACTTTCAACACCTAACTGGAGATCTTCCACATGCCTTTAGATGACAATGCTTCTTGTAAACATTCTTAATGAAACATTCAGAGCTAGGCATTCTTCAATAGTAAGGTTTGTCAGCTTGCCTTGAACTAGTAGCAACATGTATTCGATATCTTGTAAGTGAAGCCTCTTGTAATCGCCTTCTTTGAATGTATACAGCTTGTCATCATTTCTTCGAACAGTGATCCAATCCAAATGCTTGTAATTATGCCATTCGACAATCTGAAGCTTTGTAACAGCAATGATTCTGTGCCTGGAGTAGACATCACGAGCAGATTCCCTGTTGATAGAAAATCCATAGAATTGCTGACGCTTTCGACCCTAGTGAGAGATTCCCTATAGTGCATATTTGTTGTAGATAACCGGCACAAGACTCTACATGGTGTTTGAAACCAGGTCTTCAATCCATTTGACATGCCCATAATTTGCAGCCTTGGTCTTTGTTACTGAAGTTGCATAAGTTCGGCTTGAGGTACCACCCCTTAGATACTCAAGGTCGTTGTTTATGAAGTGATCAAAAGGTATAACACGTCGACCTTGTAAATTGGGTATCAAAGGTAAAGGCTTGCGCAGATCATGTGGATATTACTAACCTTCAGGGTTGTTCCAGTCAAGCTGATCAGTAGTTGCCTTGTAGACTTCTTCAAGAAAATATTCAAGTTCCACCAGACTCTTACATGATCCTTTCATCAGCTCAAATGTTGGACCAGCTAATAATTCAGGAGTCAGAGTATCTACTTTGAGCCGATTCATCACAAATGCTGAGAAGTCTAGAGGAGTATCCATCAGCTCATTAAATGAGTCACGAGTATCTTCTTTCCTAGCCAGACTGCTGATCCAAGGTTTAATTGGTCCATGAGCAGCAGGCAAAGTCTTGTTCCAATCACGATCAAGAGTTGGAGGTTTTGTTAGTTTCTGAAACCAATCATGATGCTAAGTGGTCTCATCAACAGGTTGATCTTTAGAAAATCCTGTATCGAACTCCTGATGTGCGAGTTCTTCTAAATCTTCGGCAGTGTGCATTGCCTCCTTTGCTTGAGCAGACTTATCAGAAGACTTGTGATGAGATTTAGACCATTCAGTAGACTTGCCAATTGTCTTGGAGTTCTTTTCCTTTGGTGCACTGGTTGACTCTGGTTCTTTTCTAGCTCTTCATCTCTTGGACCCCCAGTTTGATCCAGCGGAGGGTTCTTCGTCTTTATCCTCATCATCTCGATGTATTTTAAACGAGATAGTATATGCATATGTGTCAAGTATGAGTTTGTCACTTTCGTAGGCGTCAACCAATGCTTTGTAGAGATTCTTCTATTCATCAGATATGTGGATTGACTTATTACTTTCCATCTTATCTATGAGAATCTTCTTCAGCTCAAATTCAGAAAGGTTAGCGGCTACAACATAGGATGTCTTAGATTCATTGGATGAACGAGTCAGAACCTCTGCTTCGAGTTGTTCATTTACAGTCTTCTCATTTTTTGGCAAAATCTTGGAGACTTGTGCCTTAACTTGTTCTTTGACTTGCTCCTTGATTATTTTCTTTATGTTGTCATCAAGTTTATTGATGAAGTCTTCATTATCGGCTTGAGCTTCATCACTGATTCTGTCTGACTGTAATTGAACAGCTGTTTTGACGGCTTCATTCATCTTGTTGGCAAGGTACGTGTTAACAATACCAATAATAAAAGAAACTACTGCAGCAAATTAGTTCGTTTGCTTGAATTCCGAGAAGTCATTTTCCAAAGTTTTTAGTCTATGATCAAACCCGAATAAGGAACCAAAGTTAGGAAGATCATGTAGGGAGGAACTTGGAACAGTTGTTGGTGTGAGAACTAGTGTTTGCTGCAGATGTGTAATGAGAGGAATGGGTGGTGGAGGGAGTGTTGTTGCAGACGAAAGAGGTGTCTCAGTAATAGTAGTAACCGGAACATCTACCAGAGAAGTTGACTCTGTGTTAAGAGTAAATATAGAGTCAATACCTCTATCTGGACTGGGGTTAAGCATGTTAGAAACGAAGCCAGATGACACAGAAGAACTCTGTTGTTGACCTTCAGGATTGACCGGAGTTATGATCACATGAGTATCTTCTATTACTTAAGTAGTTTGAACGATAGTGCGTGGAGCATCTATCATTTCAATATCTCTTCCCTCCAAATTTACGTTCACGTCCATGTATAATTCATTTGCTTCATCCTCTTCATTTGTCTCTTCTTCATCCAGTTCTTCTCCCTCAACATTCGCACCCACTTTCTTAATCATCGGTGGATTTATAATGAGAAGCTGTTTGAACCCTCAGATCTGAACCCTCTTCTTCATTATCTTCTTTATCTTGTCTTTCTTCTCGATCATGAGTGGAGAACTTGGGATGAACAAATTCATCACCATCATTGTCTGAATCAGTCTTCTCATTATCATCATCTTGACCTTCATCATCTTGATTATCAACATCATCATTGTCATCATCATCATCATCATTGTCTTCATAATCATCATTGTCATCATCATCATCTTCCTCGTCACTGGACTTCCAAGATATTTGCTCATCATCAGATTCATATGTTGGTACATCAGGAACCCATGGTGTACCACCAGTTCCTTCATCTGCACCTGAGCCGCTGACGTAAGAGCTATGAGTTTGTATCAGGCTTCATTTTGTAGCCAGCTTCATTTGTTCAGCTTCTGTTAAAGCAACCTCGGACAACACAGTTAGACCTTTAACTTTAGACGTCTTTGCAGGTTGTTTCTTCTTGGCAAGTTTAGCCGCCTTTGATGAAGTCTTGAGTATTTTTCCTTTAGCAGTTAGAGGAGTCTTTATCTTGTTAGATCCAGCTTGCTTCTTCTTAACACTTGCTTTTGTTTAGGAGGTTCAGCTCCTGAAGCAATGGCATAGTACTCTTTGTAGGACTCGGAATTTTTGATGGCTTCATTTTTCAATTCTTCAGGCAAAATGGCACCATATAGTTGTATGTCCTCATGCCTAGAGACAATCTTTATCGTGGTGAACATTGGGTCATCCCTGGCAAAGTGCCAATTTACCCTGTTTCTTCTTGGGATTGATGAATCCTTAGTCATGAAGAAGTTGACGATGACCATAGTGAAGCGAGGGTAGTACATCTCATTACTCCTCTTGACATTCTTGTTCTCTACTTGATAAACAAAGTCCTCCCACAGAATGTAGGCAAAGTCTACATTCTTCTTATGGTACATGCCCTAAAGGATTTGAGCTTGAGATAGTCGAAGACTGTCATATCCAGTACTTTTACCACTCAGACATTTGTTGATAACCGCAGCAAATGATCTCCAAGGTTGATGCATCTTGTTGACATTGGCATCGGTTATCACCTTTATCTCTCCATTGTGACCAAGTTCTCTGAGAAACGTAAGAATTTCTTCTTCAAAGGGTGGTTCCTCGAATTGATGATCAGGGAGTTTAGGTCGTATTTGAAGCATTTCTCTGAAGTACTCAAGATTCACAATATGTTTGTTATTGTTTATTTTGAAATGAATCGAGTGGTGATGAACTGTAGTAGTGGCCTAGAACTCTTGCATATAGATTTCAAGAACATCAGCTGTGATTTGGAATGCCTTGTAAAAGGGAGTGTGTTTCAAAACATCATACACCACTTGAAGAGTTCATTCATTGGACTTGAGGTCTGAGCTTAGTCGAAGATTACTTTTACCAATCTTGAGTCGGTTGGCAGGAGCAACTAAAGCGTCATCCAATGCAATTTGATCAGCTCTTGTGATGTCCATGGTTTTGCTTTAGAAAGAATCAATATAGTTTTTATATAACCAAGTTTATATATAACTATATAGACCTTTTATGTGAACACTTTATGTTCTATCATGATGTGAAAATTCTCCTTAAGTATTAGGACCTCTAAGACTTTTAGCACTTGGAAAGACCTATTTCTCTGAATGGCAACTTAGATAGACTTATGTGCTTAATGAATTAAGGCAACTTCTTTGAAAATTTAGGAATCGTGGTCTTTCTAACTAGTAGAGAATTTAGATAACCTAAGTCGTATTTTAGTTAACCTTGATTTTACCTTGTTTTTAAGCCTATTTTAACTTAATTAGATAGCATAATTAACCAATTTTAATTATCCTGCTAAGTTAAGTTTTAATTTGCCTTCAAATTGAAATTTTGATCTTAAGTGTTTTTGGTCTAAATCTATTAGATCGGTTCCTTAAAGATTTCATTAGATCAGTTCTTAATAACATTCACTAGATCAGTTCTTAAAACATTCACTAGATCGGGTCCTTAATGAGAACAGCTAGATCGGGTCTTTAAACAAATCTACTAGATCGGTCCTCAAGGGACTCGACTAGATTGGTCCACTAGGGATTTGACTAGTTCGGTTCCTTAAGGAAAACGACTAGATCGGGTCCTTAACAAAAATGACTAGATCGGGTTCTTAAGAGTTTGACTAGATCGGTCCTCAAATGTTCTGACTAGTTCGGTTCTCAAAGGGACTTGACTAGTTCGGTTCCTTAAGGAAAACGACTAGATCGGTCCCAAAGGTTTTGACTAGATCGGTTCCCAAAGGGACTGGTTTAGATCGGTTCCCAAAGGGACTGGTTTAGATCGGTTCCCAAAGGGACTGGTTTAGATCGGTTCCCAAAGGGATTTGACTAGATCGGGTCTTCACTCATAAAACTTCACAAGTATGATTTTTTGCATTTACACTTGTTATTTTAGCACTCTTAGCATGAGAACAACACTTAGGAACATGATAACAAATTGAATCCACAGAATCATCAAGAACATACATTAAACGAGCACTTTCACACATAATAGCACATATATTCATGAAACTACATACAAGGGAATAATTTTATCATTCAAGCTCATTCTGGAATAGATAAACAGGCATTCTATTACAAAACCCACAAACATTTTACATTATCTCCCAAAAACCTAAATTTTCGACCAACTAAGCTAGCAAGAACACATTCATGAGGAGTCCAAATGAAAAACTGCTTTAAATGGGTGTTCAGCACTCCAAAGCAAACAATACCCCTCACTCAATTTAGGGTTTTATGCAGTTTTGATTTGATGAACCCTAATTGGATTATTAGGGCTTTTCGAGATCAAACCCGTATGAAAACTTGATTTGACTGAGATATAAGTTGTTTGGAGTGAGATGAACAAGATCTTAGTTATACCTTATGCGAGATAACAACAGGAAGATGAGAACAAGCAAGTGGCGATTTTGAATGGTTTGGGAGGTGGGTTCGTGCGTGTGTGAGTGAAAACAGATGAGTGGGGGTGGATGGTGTTTATAAAACAATTATTATTTTTGACATATTCACCGCCTCATGTTTCTTATCTTTTTTATTTTTACTAATAAGTTTTACTAGGCAATTAAAGTTTAACAATAGGCACAAATGGTCCCTAATGTTTTTAACTAACATACCTAAAAATACTTGAATTCACACAATTACTCCCTAAAGGCATAAACACATAACATATAAGGCACACATAAGCTAAATGTAATTAACTTTCCTTAAGAATGATATTCTGTTATTGTTTAAAACCTTTTTCCTTTTAAACACATTATTAATATGAAGAAGATATTTGACATTTTCTCCCCCTCAAACAATGACTCGTTTTCTATTTAAAGAGTAGTAGTCATTGTTGGAGTGGTCAAATGTCTTTGAAAAAACATTTGTTGATGAAGCAATGGTATATCATTAAAAAAACAAACACCAAAATAAGATTTCTCTTATTTTCATACATAAGCGCACTGACACGTACATCTATGGTAATATAGGAAGCAAGGGTTGTGATGCAAAGTAATCACAAGCCTTTGCATGGTCATAAAGTAGACCATGCTCGAGAATAAATTCCCGTTAAGAGGTCAAGTTTTCTTTTTTATGTTTGACACAAAAAACAATGATACCAAGTTGTAAAATGAATTAAAATTGAGGGTTAGCATTATTGAGCACACAATTTTGAAAGATTATAAATTGTCATTGAAGAATTCTTGAAAAAGTATTTTGCTCAACCAACCTAATCTTCTCTTATAACAATCATCTATTTATTAATCAATATTATTCCTTAGATGTTATTAAGACTTTTATAAGGTATTGGAATTACATAAGAGGTTTGTCATGTTTATGTGTATTCAACAATCATTAAAACATTGTTTTTACAGAAAAACTCCCCTCAATATTGAATCATTTAAAAAATGACACCAATTATAGAAGAATTGTCTTGGAAAAATATATGAGGACTGAAGTGTTTTGATACACACATTTTGAAAGATTATGAATTGTCATTGAGAAATTCTTGAAAAATTATGTTCACTTTTTGAAAACCAAATCGTTAGCAAAAGAACTTCTCTTTCTTCGCTAAGGATAAGCGCACTTATGTGTACACTACTACCTTGGTTGTTCAGGTCCGCTAAGTTGCAATCTGAGAGTGGATTACAAGTCATCAAGTTAAATTCGAAATGACATGTTTTGAAAAATTTGAAACCTCCGTTTGAACTTCTATTTACACGCTCATGTCGTTGTTAATTCAACATTTTCTAGGTAGTAAATGTTACGATTTTAGAGAACTGTCAAGAAGAATATTTTTTGAACAACATTTTTCTGATTTTTGATTTTGTATTTTTTCTTTTTGAAATTTTATATTTTTGTATTTGGTTTTATAAAAATAGTTTTAATGTTGACCTCAAACATTGTTATAGTTTGTGTGATGGTGAAACTAGTAATTCCAACATATTTTCGTGATGTTAGCTGTCTTGGTCTGCTTTGAGGAAAACTTTTGGAAATAGGCTTTTGAACTGATGTTCATTGCTTGTTCTTTTTTGTGTGTCGTGAAATTCCGAGTTCTGAACTGTTATGATCAGGATGTCATTGTTATTCCATCAGATGAAATTCTCCTCGAAGTATGGTTTCTCAGATATCAGTCTTTTCAGCAACCAAACTCGGAAGTCCTTCCTTTGTGGATTTAATGATGTAACATGCATGTATGTTACAGTGTACTGACTACTAACATCAAGAGTTTGTTTGCATTCTATTGGTTGTGATATCGTCATTTGAAACATTATGTCTGGGTTCACTGTCAACTTAGTTGTGCTTAGACGGTGAATTATCTTTCCAGTAGGAAATCATCTTAAGACCAATGTCTTGAAAATTTTCACAATCGGTTTCCAACGGAAGACAAGTCTAGGAATCATTGTTTCTCATGCAAACGGAAGTATGTTTGATATGAAGACTCTATCTTTTTTGGGAGTATGTCTTTCTGGTTCTTTGCAACATTGTTATGCTCTACGGGGTTTGTATCTTGTTTGTGTCTTATTGGGATGGAACCTTAGCCGTGAGTTTGATTTCATTCAGGAATTTGTTTACACGAGAATCCATGATTGGCATTAAAGATAAATTTTGGCATGGTCGAGCAAACAAGATGTTTAGAAGTCAGAAAAAATTTCTAGTATTCCTAGTTGAGTTCTGCTATGGCACGATCTTTGTCGTGACGAAACTACTCTTAGAATGATAGGCCAATTCTAGACCTTTTGGTTTTGATCTTGGTTTGGTTTGCTCCATTTTGCGTTGCTTTGTGATCTTAGCAGAAGGCATAACATAGGTTCTAAATTTCATACTAGCTTTCTTTATGTCTTATTTCTTAGCTTTCCGCTAGGTAGTGATTTATGATCCAAGTTTATTTGAGCTATACCTAGATGAGCCAGGTGTAATCATGTGATGACGTTTTGCAAAAGCAGATTCTCTTTCCTTAGGCAAATAATGTGTAATGGCTGGTTTTGACAAATCGTTATTGACATCAACTTGGGAGGCAAACCGTTGCTTTGAAAATCTAGGTCGTTCAGACTTAAACGCAGTCGGTTGTCTAACAACTGATTGGTTTCTACGTGATTGTATGCAGGTTTCCTAAGATTGGATTTTGCCAAAAATTAGTTTCTCACTATTCCTGTTTAATTTCCTTAACTCATTTTTTAATGTTGTAACTGCAAACCTTTTTTCCTAAAGCCGAGCTTTGAATTTATCATTATTTGCAATCAAAGAAGTTGTGTGTTCTATGTTCTTAGCTCTCGTTGTCTTGATAGAATCAAACATTTCTTTGTAATGCCTTTTCAAAGTCTCATTTTTCTTAAGTAACTTAGCCACTTTATGTTCCAATTCAATGTTTATTGTTTCAATTACACATGTCATGTTTAACCTTGGCTTCATTACTTTTTACTTTTAAAAATTGACCATGTTGCCCTTCTTTTAAAGCTTAATTTTGATATTTAAGTTCAAGATTAACACAATGTGCTTCCATTCTTAAAAAATATTTTTGAAATTGGGCAACGGTCTTTTTTAGACGAATATTTTCAGATTCAAGAGATTGATTTGAGAGTTCAGTTGTCTGGTTATCAGTTAATGTAGCAGGCAAAGGACATGTGTCATGACATTGTTCAGCATTCTTGTTAACCTCTCCTTCATTATTGAATTCAGGTTGCTCAGTATGCTGTTGTCCAGTAGCAAAGATATTGATTTCAGCAGTTGTGTGTACCTCAGTCATTAGCTCTTCATTATATATGGGTTTGATATCTGCATCATCAGCATGTGCATCATTCCCTGATCTGCTGCTTGTATCCTGCTCTTTTGATTCTGTCCCAATGCTTTCTGTGTTAACCAAACTAACATCCATTGCTTTTCCCGTATCAACCTTTTCCTCTGTTGTCTGCATTTGTCTTTCATTCACCCAGTTGTTATACTCTTGTTTATGCTTTGCTCTTTCATCAATCGACTTCTTAACAGATTCCATGTGTTGGATCAGTGTGTCACGGAATTCTGGAATCGCAAGTTGAGTGTATTGGAGAAAGTAGTTGCGTGTCATTACAACAAATTCTTCATCCAGATAAATTCGTGAGTTAATGAACATCTAAAACTGTGTCTCGAGTACTTTAAAAGAAGCCATGGATCCAATCTCTTAAAATTATTCTTTGTCAAGTTGTTTTTCTAGTTGGTCCACGTTCAGAAACATTGTGCCTGTGAAAGTCTCTATATCTTGACCAAAGAGTGTCGCAAATGCACGTTTGAATCCAGACTCGGTTCGAGTTCCTTATAAGTCGTTGTTTGAAAGAAGCTTGAGGTGTGAATGAAGTTGTCGAAAAGATACCATGCAACTCTCTTTTGCTTTGTCTTGAATTTTTTGCATTTTTTGTTCTTCCGAATTAGAACACGAAGATAAAGTATCTTTCGTTTCCATTTTACTGAAAATTATGAAGTGAAAATAATTGTAGAATCTTAAGTAGATGTGTTGTGATTGAAGTTGTGGTAAAAAGAAAGCAATAAACATTCACGGGATTTTACAAGTCTATGATTAAAACCGAGAAAAGAGTTGTGTCTTTCGCGGGAATTTACAAAATCAATAGAAAACCGTGAATGTTAATTGACATATTTCGCTTGAGAAAAAAAATGCATATTTCACTTGAAGAATTTGCATATTTCGCTTAATTAGAAAACTGCACATTTCGCTTGATCAATACATATTTCGCTTGAAAAATGAAATGCATGTTTCGCTTGGTCTATTGCATATTTTTTGTATTAAAACTTTATTTCGCTTTGAGCCTCATTTCTTGCACTTTATGTCGCTTTGATGTTTAACATGTTTCGCTTGTTGTTTAACATATTCCACTTGAGGCTCTGATACCACCTGATAGAACCTAATAACCTGATAGGTTCTTTGATCGTTTATAGCTCGAGGTTGTTTAGACCTCATCTAGGATCATGATAACAAAGATAATAACATATATGCACAACGAAATTAAACATAAGAACAATGTTATCATCAACAAGGTTTTTCTTCATTATCATTTACTTCAAGGCCCAGTTCTACTTTGATCAATAGTAGAACAGTTACATTAATAAACTGTAACAAAAATCATAAGATCCTTGAGGCTACATCACACAAACTAGACGTCTACATTTTCCCTTTTAATACACACATACGTTTTTCTGTGTATATACAACTACACGACCTAATGTCTCTTTATATAGTAGAGATCATCTAGGTTTACAAAAGATAAGAACAAATATAATTAGGAAACAAATAATATCTTCCTAACTTTTATCTTTATCTTCTTAAGGAGATCTTTTAGAATCTTCAAAATCTTCCATCTTTTGAAGAATTCCAGCTTTGCATTTAAGTCCTTCTTGTTTCATTCTTTTATTTATTTTGTCTCATGAAATCAATAATTCCTAACAATCTTCCCCTATTTGATGATGACAAAACAAACAAAGTCGTGTACGAACTTCATCATAAAGCCAAAGCTTCCCCTGAAGTTGAGATGTAATCATCTCCCTGAATGAAACAAAACTTCCCCTTAAGTAGATTTCCTTTGTACCATGCCACACCAAGGATCTACAAGTTGCAACCTGTTAACATCTTCTTCCCTTTTTTTGTCATAATCCAATAGGGGACATATGAATGTAAGCAACTTTGATCTTGACCACTACAAACCAATATCACACTTCTAATCCAAGCCTTCTAGCTCCTCAAATTACCCTCCATGACGCACAATTTAAAAAATGAATCTGAGTAGTAGAAACTCACACTAGCAGTAGTAATAATGACTAGCAGTAGTAAAAACCTTCACCTTAATGTCACATGTAAATGGTTAAACATTTTAACAATAAGCTTCCCATGAAACCTATATGTTAACCATTTCTTGAATCTTCAATTCTGTAGGCTCTATGTAATGATCACTGATGAAGAAAATTAAGTATCATGCTGAAGTAGAATAACCCAAACTTGTGTCTTATGTCTTGTACTATCCACGTGAAATATAAGTAGATCGCAACCTCTTGACAATTATCCTCATCTTCTATGAGACACCAGACCAAAGTGATAGCAAATGTACGCATTGAGCACCATAAGAGAAATCGCACACCTTTGCTAGATTTGTCAAGTCTTCGTCACATCGTTTCTAAGCACGAACAAGTTATCTTCAAATGTTGTAAGCCGTTTAAGATATGATAAGAACACGCATCCAAATAATTCCACTTCATCATCAAATAAGTGATAAACAATCTTCTTCGTAATTAATTTTTTAATAAATCCCAAAAATAATAGCCATAAATCGTTTAAGAACATTTAAACCAAATCCAAAGTCTAAACAGTAAACACCCAACAAACTTGTGCTTCTGTTTTGTCCGAGATCCCAAAGTGTATGTTATCCGATATCGAGTAATGCTAGCAGTAGTAATTTATTAAACATGGGCAGTAGTAAAAACTCACTGCTTTTTAATACTAGCAGTACTAAAAATAATATAGGCAGTACTAATAAAATGCTAGTAGTACTAACTTAGTGACACTTGTTCTGTCACTAACCCATCACAAAGTTGTCGCTAATCTGTTACTACACTGCATTCTCCTTACTCCCAAGCTATTGGCAACACTTTTTTCTATCACAAATCTGTTACTAAACTGTCACAAATCTGATGACTCCTTCCTCCCTAGCTTTTACTGAGTGTCACTAATCTATCACTAAAGTGTCACTAATTTACATTCTTGTGTCGACCAGTACTAATGCATATGTTTCTTTTCCTTTTTGCTCATTTGTGGTAGTAATAAGTAACAAGAAAGAAGCTTGGCAGTATAAATGGTAAACGAGCAGTATAAACATTTACCTTTGACGAGCAGTACTAACCGTTAAGGACAGCAGCACTAATAATATTGACAGTGAGCAGCATTAAGTATAAACCAGCAGTAGTAATATACTTCTCATTCAAACACGATCCATAAAATCAAACCCAATAGCAGTAATAATAATCTGAGTTCAAACCCAACAGTACTAACTCATATTCGAGCAGTATTAACAATCAAAGGGCAGTATAAACTTGTATTCATTCCTAAGCATGCGTCAAATAGTCGATGCATAATAAACCACCAGTAGAGATACTTTAAAACAAAGTAATATGACACGTTAGAATATAAGTAACCTCAGTCGACATCGTTCCTTCTCCAGTAATGTTACATACCCTTTGCAAAACTTCTTGAGGATTTAACAAACATCAAACAATAGCCTTACTTGTCATATCAATTCCCTTCACGAATTGATAAACCCATATATCACATTTTGTTGTCGTTAAATCTGATAGCTAAACAGAAATCCATGGTGTTTTCTCTTTTGTTTGCAACATGACTAAACAAAAAGAACAACATAATCCTTTTAAACACACGAACCTGATTTCAGCTTGCCATCTGCTTCAAATTAGGGTTTTGTTAGAAGCCCTAGCGTCACTAAAATCATCAATGACTTCAAGCTTGAATTAGGGTTTGAGTCGACAACCTGATAGTTGTTAACCTGCTACTTTCTTTAATCGACCACTGCTATAATAACATCTTCATGTCGAGTTTTATTAGAGTTTTGGGTAACCCTAAATCTTGTCCCCAATTGAATATACATTCAGGACAAAATAAGAAAACATATATGTACCAACCATATTGTATGAAGTTAGCCCATCATCTTAAATCTTTCTGTTAGCACGTCTTAAACGAGATCATGTAGCTTCCAAGAAATCAAACCAAACCAATACAATCTTGGTTTTGAATACACAAATAAACGATTTCTTGTTTTTGTCAGATTAGGGTTTGCCAAAAACCCTAACTCCACCAAATTCGTCAATTAACCAAACAGAAATTCGTCTCTTCTTTTTCTACAAAAACACCTTGTTGACCCTAGATCGAGAGCCACGAGGCTCTGATACCAATTGTGGAGTCTGATAGAACTCCTTAGATCGTTTAAGCTCGAGGTTGTTTAGACCTCATCTAGGATCATGATAACAAAGACAATAACATATATGCACAGCGGAATTAAACATAAGAACAATGTTATCATCAACAAGGTTTTTCTTCATTATCATTCACTCCAAGCCTCAATTCTACTTTGATCAATAGTAGAACAGTTACATCAATAAACTGTAACAGGAATCATAAGATCCTTGAGGCTACACCACACAAACTAGACGTCTACATTTTTCTTGTGATACACACACACACGTTTTTCTGTGTATATTCAACTACACGACCTAATGTCTCTTTATATAGTAGAGATCATCTAGGTTTACAAAGGATAAGAACAAATATAATTAAGAAACAAATAATATCTTCCTAACTTTTATCTTTATCTTCTATATCTTTTATCTTCTTAAGGAGATCTTTTAGAATCTTCAAAATCTTCCATCTTTTGAAGAATTCTAGCTTTGCATTTAAGTCCTTCTTGTTTCATTCTTTTATTTATTTTGTCTCATCAAATCAATAATTCCCAACAGAACTTCTGCTCGAACTTCATTTACAGCCTCGTATCATTATTGAATGACATTTCTAAGACCGTAAATGTTATTGATTTTCAGAAGACATGCCATTATTACCTCTTTTTATATTTTTCACATTTTTAATAAAAAATTTCTTTGGTTTTAAAGATTTTATATTTTTGTATTTTGATTTTATAAAAGTTTTCTAAAAAAATGAAAAATCTTTTTGGATTTTATGGTTTTTAATATATATACATATGATACACAGGATATCAGAATAAGTACCACCACTATTCTTCAGCTTCATCTGCCAACTATTTTAGTGTCACAGGCGTAAAACTTTGCATTCCCAGCTTGTTGATAAGAAATTGAATTCTTTCTCTGCATAGGGCTTTAGTGAAGATGTCCGCTAGTTGATACTCCGTGTTGACAAAGTAAAGCTCTACCACTCCATTCTCCACTTGCTCTTTGATGAAGTAGAATCTGATGTCAATATGCTTTGATCGAGAATGTTGAACATTGTTGCAGCATAAGGCAATAGCGCTTTTGTTATCACAGTACATTGGAATTTTATTGAAACCAAGGCCATAGTCGGTAAGCTGTGATCTCATCCAAAGGATTTGAGTACAACAGCCAGACATGGCAATATATTCAGCTTCCGTACTAGATATCATAGCGCTTTTCTGCCTTTTTGATGACCAGCTAACAAGTCTGTCTCCTAATAATTGCATACATCCATAAGTACTTCGTCTAGTATCTTGGCAACTCGCGTGATCAGCGTCTGCATAAGCTGTTAGAGCAATAGAAGAATCCTTTGGATACCAGAGGCCCCGATTTATGGTTCCTCATAGGTATTTAAAGATCCATTTTATAGCATAAAGGTGCTTTTCGGTAGGCTTTGCCTGATACCGGGCATACATGCATACAGCAAATGTTAGGTCTGGTCTACTGGCTGTAAGATACAAAAGGGTACCAATCATACCACGATAGTGTGTAAGATCTACGGCTTTCCCTTGTGTATCTTCATCCAGTTTGGATTTCTCCACTATGGGAGTATCCAAAGGGTCACTAGATTCCATACTATATTTCTTCAAAGATTCTAGAGCATATTTAGGCTGGTTTAAAAAGATGCCTCTGGGACTTTGTGAAATCTGTAGTCCTAAAAAAATGTTATTTTGCCCATCATCGACATCTTAAACATTGAACACATTATTTTTGAAAATTGGTCACATAATGCAGGTGTGGTAGACGCAAAGAGTATATCATCAACATAGATTTGTACCAGGAGAATATCTTTGCCTTGTCTTCTGATGAACAATGTGGGATCCACGGTTCCTTTAGAGAATTCCTGAGAGAGTAGAAACTTCGACAATAGATCGTACCACGCGCGAGGAGCTTGTTTCAACCCATAGAGAGCCTTCTTAAGCTTGTACACATGATTCGGATTGTCTTGATCCACAAACCCGTCCGGTTGACTGACATAAACTTCTTCGCGCAGAATGCCGTTCAAGAATGCCGTTTTAACATCCATTTGGTAGACGATCATATTCATGTGAGCAGCATATGCGAGGAAAATTCGAATAGCATCAAGTCTAGCCACTGGAGCAAAAGATTCCTCAAAATCAATTCCCTCTTCTTGACGGTAACCACGAGCAACCAAACGAGCCTTGTTCTTTAGAATTCCTCCCATTTCATCAAGTTTTACCTTATAAATCCATTTTAAAGTAATGACCATCACTTTATCTGGACGTGGAACGAGTTCCCAGACTTTAAGACGTTCAAATTCATGTAGCTCCTCTTGCATTGCTTCAATCCAACATGCTTGAGTTAATGCGTCTTTATAGTTCTTTGGTTCAACTGATGTGAGAAAGGCATCGTAGTAACAAAATAAAGCTTGTTCATGGAGTTGGAGTCTTGTGGAAACAGGTCTTTCGAGTTCACCGATGATGTTTTCTAAAGGATGATCCTTGGTCCATTTGGTAACGTGTTCTGAGTTAGGAGTAGCAGTATGCACAACAGTAGGAATAATATCCGAAGAAGAAGATGCTTTAGAATCGTTTTCTTGAATTGGAATACCAAAGAACAGATCGTTATTCATTTGTGCAACATCTAAGTCATGATTGTCTTCTTCAACATCGTTAGAAATGACAGGAGATTGAGTTTAGGGTGTTGTTTGTGAGTTACTAGGTGATGGTGTATCTTGATCAACAGTTATTGAGGAAGGTGAATCTGTTGATGCAGCGGGTTCTGGAGCTATTACTTCAACAATTAGAGCAATGACTTTAGGGGCTGGGTTATCAACACTAGATGGAGGGTTGAGTAATTCATCAAACAGTGGTTGAAACAAAAGATCCCAATCAGTTCTTGAAGGTGGTACAAATGGTGTTGAAGGAGGAGAGTTTGGCACGAGTCCTGAACTGATTGTTGTAAGAGTCATTTCATGAAGTGCGGGTCCTAAACTGTTGTGTTCAGAAGCCATCGCAATCAGCTCATCAAAATCTACATGATCTATCTCAATGATTCGTCTGGTATGTCGGTTATAAATTTGAAATGCTTTCTTTATGGGTGCATAGCCAATGAAAATACCAATATCAACTTTTGTTTGTAACTTGCCCAAGTTCTCGCTATCGTTTGTCGGATAACAAAGTGCACCAAATACATGGAAGAATGATAAGTCGGGAAGTTTGTCATGCAAAAGCTCATATGGTGTTTTATCGTGACGAAGGCGTATGACGGAATGATTTTAGGTATAACATGCGGTAGCAACTGATTCTGCCCATAAGAATAACGGAGCTTTTGCATAAATCAACATTGTGCAGGCAGCTTCAATTAGCCTACGATTACGTCTTTCAACGACACCATTTTGCTGTGGAGAGCGAGCAACAAATGTTTCATGAGAGATGCCAACCTTCTCATAATATTCACGTAAAGTTTGATTAACAAATTCAGTTCCATTATCTGTTCTGATTCTTCGGACAGGCACTTTCAGCCGCACTTGGATCATCTTGAGAAACTTGATTATGAAATATGGAGCTTCATCTTTTGACCTTAAGCACTTAACCATTATAAATAGAGAGTAATCATCGATAATGACGAGGATGTACTTCTTTCCATTAACACTTGCGACACGCATTGGTCCACAAAGATCCATGTGCAAAAGATAGAGTTTTTCGTGGTTGGTGTCATTAGATTTAGGTTTGCGGGGTTTCGTCTTGCTTTTGCCCATTACACATGTAGAACACAGATGGTCCTTTTTAAACTTTAGCTTAGGAACACCTCGAATAATACCATGTCTAGCTAAATGGTTGATTGCACCAAAGTTTAGATGAGACAGACGTCGGTGCCATAGCCAGGACTTAGTCTTTGAGGCCTTTGACAAGAGACATATAGGAGAGGATGCCATCATATCTCCAAGAGACAGAGTATACAGATTGTTTCCTCGAGATCCAGTCAATAGATCAACACCTTCTAGATTACGAATGAAGCAGGTGTGTTGACGAAAAGCAACTTCAAGGTTCGAATCACATAATTGCCCAACAGAGAAAAAATTGTGACCAAGTCCTTCTACATAGTAAACCCTTGATATCATAACATTCCCAATCTGATAATCACCATATCCCAATATCTTTGCCACGTGATCATTTCTAAATTTGACTGTACCCAAAAATTTATTGACGAAATTGGTGAGCTGAGAGCGATCTCCGGTCATATGCTTGGAGCAGCCGGAGTCCAAATACCAGAGAACAATTTGGATGACCTGCATTCATCAAGAGAGGAAGATGGAACATCGGAAACTATGGATCCCCAAGATTGATTGGGTTCCTTTTTGTTAGCAGATACAGATTTAAGAACCTTAGATTTGCTAACATGAACATTTGTTTTAGATTTCCTAGGTTTCCATAAGTAAACCAATCCTACGACAGGTTTAGGTATTTCATTATCTAGAACAGTTGGTTTCCTAAGGTGCACTTCAGTAGTTGTAGTAATCCTAGTTAAAGGGCACACATTTCTTACTATAGTGAAGGTCCGACCAATAGGTCTCCAGATATATCCAATATTTGTAAACACCTTTCCTGTTAGTTTCTAAACTTTTCTCTTTGAACTTTTCTTAATATATTTAGATTTTACATAAGCATTTACATTATTTATAAAATCAAGAACCCACAAATCATGATTATCAGAAAGCATACAACCATTACACTTAACACATTTAAGTTTAGAATTCACATTAAGCTTGGAATGCTGCACATTAGCAGTTCCTTTAGGTGCAACAACACAGTCTTTATTTTTCAAACTAGATTTAACTAACCTAGGGTGGGTTTCTACTTTATTCTTCTGAGTACTACTTGGTGTTTGCTGAATCTTATCTTTCTTTGTATTGCCTGAAGGCTGTGATCCGCTAGCACTAGTAGACGGTTTTACTCCTATAGAAGACAACATAGGTTTGTTAGAAACTAGGTTTGATGTAGAGGCTGTTTTTGTGATTGTGTTTCCTGAGGATGTGATAGGCTCAGTGAATCTAACTCTTTTGTCCTTGTTCTTTGGGGTCACAACCACTAATTTTTCACCAGAATTGTTGATACTAGGGCAGGTTTTACTGATGTTTGTAAGCAACTCCTGAATGAGTTTAGTATACCTGCAGGCAGATTCTAAGGAATGATCTAGAGGATAATTTACTTTAACATGATCAACTAGATCCCTAAGAACTGCAGCTTCTTCCTGAGTGTGCTTAATATAGGCAGAGTGAGCTGTTCTTTTATTCAACAATTTAGGGGTTATTGGTTCCACGTCAATCTTAAGCATCTCTGGATCAATACTGTGTTTTTAACAGCATTATCAACTAGAGCTTTTCCTTTAAGTTTCCTTAAGTCATCCTTGAGAGCTGTAATTACCAAAACTTTTTCCTGAAGACTAGCATTTAAATCAAAAATTTCCACAGACTTTAGATTGACTTGATTAATTAAATCAGCACATTGTTCTTTTGATCGAATACGTGCTGGTTTAATCAAGTCATAAAGTTGCTTATAGGTCTGTTTCAAATAACCATTCTCAGCAATAAGCTTTGACACCCTATGATCCAATTCAATATTTATTGTTTCAATCTCCTCTAAGTTCTTTTCAATCTTATCCTCATTCATTTTTACACTAAGAGATTTAATTCTCTCTTTCAACTTTTTTATGACCGTGTCTTTCTCTTGGGACTGAGCTTTCAATTCATTTAATTCAAACAATTGATCAAAACTTGGAGCACTTTGATTTGAAACAGAATTGTCCCTTTGAAAAATTTCCTGATTAAGTTGAGAATCAACTTCTAAAGAGATGCAATGTTTTTCAAGAGTGGTGAAACTTTTAAACAGTTTATCATAAATCTCTTTTTCAATGAAATCCGTTTGAAGCTCAGTCTCAAGTTTGAGACACTTTTCACATTCATGCACATTTACAGAAGCAATATCCGCAGAAGAATTCATAATTACATTCACAATATCTTTGTTAATGACTTGTTCCAAGAGTCGTTCATTTTCGTTCAAAACTTGATTCATTTTAACTTCAAATGTTTTTGACTCTAAACGATGTTGTTCCACAGCCTGTTCCATTTGATGAAAGACATTTTGGACTTCAGAAAGTTCATCAACCAAATATTGATTGAATGTGTTAAATAAGTCCTTCAGAGCTTTTACAAATGGAATTATTTCATCCCTAAAACAAGCTTTTGTATGTTCGAACCCCCACGAACCCTCAGTGATAGCTGTGGGTGTGGTTCTTTCTTTGACTACCACATCAAAACCAGCAAGATGGTGTTTAAGTTTCTTCAAACTCGTATTAACCATGCTGACTTTAGGAAGTTCTTTTGGAACCTCAACATTGGTGGGTCTACTAGAAAGAGTGGGTTTTGCAGAATTCACAGAATTCTGAGACCAAAAGGCTTGTTCAGCAGATAATTCAGTTTGTGGAACAAATCGTTTTTCAAAATCTTGAGAAAGTTGATTAAGAACAGCATAATCGACTGGTGTAGTATTAACTTTCTTTTCTAACATTATAGGATCCTTTTGTTTTAAAAGCATTTTTGAATGACTCTCTTCAGCAAGCATTAAGGTCTCTTCAGAGTCAGGAATCACAATGGCATTAGTTTTCTCAATGACATTACCATCATAAAGCTTTGGTTCCAACTGCTGAGCTTTCTTCAGATAGAAAGGATTTTGAAAACCTAGAGCTTGTTTAGTGGTATGATCATAGAAAAACTGAGGTTTCATCAACATGTGAACAGTTTGTGCGGATTGATCTCTTTTAAAAACAATATTATCTAGCTGTTTGATCCTCTTTTCTAAAGCAATTTCTCTATCAATGTTTCTAGATTCTTCTTTCTTAAAATCATTTTTGAGAAGAGTAATTGTTTGCATTAAAGATTCTTTTTCTTTTAAATGTTCAAAAAGAGTTTGTTTAAGACGATCAATGTCTACAGACTATGCACTTGAATCTGAAACGTTATCATTACTCCTTAAATCAATATTTTGTCCTTCTTTCAAAACAATAACTTGTTCCTTATATCTTTCAAGCTCAACAGTTAAAGTATCATTAACACTTTTATTGTCCAGATTTATCTTGGTACAATTAACTACTTGGGTTTTTAGTTGTTTAATTACAAATAATATCAGTGCATCTTGTTGTGCAGAAGAGTTAGAATTCTAAACAGTTGTCTGTTATGATTCAATCACATACTGAGAATAAGTAATGATATTACTATCACTGGTTATTTCAGTCTCTGAATGATTCACAACATTCGACTGTTCAAAAGACGGCATCACTTGCACAGCTGTTATTGAAACATCTCTACAACTACAAAATATATCCATCACCTATAGGACAACCAGGACCAGATCAAGAATAATGGGCATTAGGATACCTCAGTCCAATGTCTTACCACATGTTTCAGATGAGGCCATCACTAAGGAGATGCATGATGGATTGGGGAGGGCTACCACTACTGCTTCCAGCTTAGAAGTAGAGCAGGGCAGTGGTAACATATCTAAGACCCAAACCAAGGCAACACCATCTAGGCTAAGTTCTCCAAGAACTAGCTCAGAAGGTGGTCCCGGGTGCCACTTTACCATGGGGGATAGTCCTGTTCAGGCTAGGACTGAAAGACTATCTAACTTACCCAATGAACCACCACTCGGAGAAGGTAACACATCTCAAAGTGGGGAGGGTAGTATGCAACTTTTAGAATTGATGGAAATATGTACAAAACTGTCAGATAAGGTTACATCATTGGAGGATGAACTCAGAAGCACTAAAACTTTCTACAACAAGTCCCTTATCACTCTCACTAAAAGAGTAAAGAAATTAAAGAATAAGCTCAAGCTCAAAAGAAGAAGTACAAAGAAATTGATCAAGATGAGAATGTAAACTTGGTCAAAAGCAGTAAGCAAGGGGAGGCACATGAGACAGCTGAGCATGGAATGGAGAGTGATGTGGATTTTAGTACTGCTAGTCCTCAAAATGATGATGATGAAATAACTCTTGCTGAAACATTGGTAAATATCAAAAGGAGTGCAGTAAAAGATAAAGGAAAAGCTATTATGCAAGAGTCTGAGCCTCCAAAGAAAATCAAGAAGAGAGAGATGATACAGATAGGACATGATGAAGAATTAGCTCAGAAGCTACATGCTGAAGAATTAGCAAAGAGTACAGCAAGACAAGAACAAGAGAAGTATGATTTTGAAAAAGCTTTGGAATTGCAAAAGCAGCTGGATGAAAGAGAAGAGGTTGCATCTAAATCAAGTCAAGCTCATGATATTGATTGGAGTGATCCTGCTGTGATAAGATATCATACACTTCAGAATAGATCTTTCTCTGTAGCTGAAGTTAGGAAGAACATGTGTATGTATTTGAAGAATCAGGGAGGATACAAGCTGAGTCATTTCAAAGGAATGAAATATGAAGAGATTAGACCGATATTTGAAAAAGTATGGGATCAAAATCAAGCCTTTGTACCTAAGGATTTTGAGATTAAAAAAGAGGTTATGAAGAGATTAGGTTTTATTCAAAAGCAATCTACTGAAGAAGAAAAGGAAAAGAAAAAGGATGAAGAGTCTTTAAAACAAGTTGAAGAAGAGACAGTTCAGAAAGAAGATGTCATACTTGAACAAGTTATGAAGGAAAGCTCTTGGAAAGCTGAAGGAAGATTGAAAAGAAAGGCTTCAAAACCTAGAGAGGACAAGGACAAAAGACAGAAGAAGCAGGATGATCCAGAAAAACTTATGGAGTATGTAGAAGTTATTTCTGATTCTAAAGAAGTAATTAGTGTGACTCCATTGGCTGTTAAATCCCTAATAGTTGGTTGGAAATCGTATTGCAAAGAAGATGTGGGATATTGTGAGATACACAGGGCAGATGGAAGTTACAAGACTTATATATTCTTTAGTTAGATGCTGAATGATTTTGATAGAGAAGATTTGATTGTGTTGTATAGACTGTTTAATGAGAAGTATGCATCAACATTACCAGATTTTGATGATCTAATGCTCTGGGAAACATAAAGGTTATGTTTGAACCAAATAGTGATGATGCAGTTTGGAAAAATCATAACAGTCAAGAGTTGATAGAATGGAAACTCTATGATTCTTGTGGATGTTAACACGATTCACCCTTAGAACACAAGATCCGAAGGTATGGTAAAGTGAAAGAGATGAGTAGCCATTATTAGAGAGAAAGGAGAAGATACGAGAAGTTGTATGTTTGGTTTAGAGAAAAGAGAAAAACACACACTCACACTTTTACAAATGTGAACTTCTTCCCCTCCATGGAAGTATGAAGGGGGTATTTATAGTCCCGGGCTTGACTAGCTAAACTAACTCGACACGACTATAAATGATAAATGTAATTCCGGATTAGTCACCATATTTTAGGGCTAAAAAAATCTTCACAAGAGATTAGTACTGCTCAGATTATAACTAACAGTATTAACTGAGTTAGTACTGCTAGTATAAATTTAGTACTGCCAGTGCTAGTTTGTACCGCCAAAGAAGATTAATACTAGTAAAGGAAGTCAAAGATGCCTAAAAAGAATAAGGATTACTTGGAGATGAAGATTAGAAGATAATTATAGAATAGATTGTATCAGAATATTCTATAAGTTTATGTTTATCTTTAGTATATGTTGTAAGCCGACTAGGACTCCTTAGTCTATAAAAGGAGGCTCTAGGGCATTAGTTGATATACAAGTTTTTATAGTTGTCAAGTCGATTTAGAAAGCTTCAAGGTTGTAAACCCTAGTACTAGTGAAGAGTACTCGTATTATTGATCTAATAATATTAGAGCATTTGGTTATATCTTTGTTCATTCACAATTACTGTTTTATTCATAATACTTCTAGATATTAAGGTGTAGATTCCGCATACACTTTAGTATACATACAAAGTTTCTACAACAAGTTATTTTGGATTTATCCAAGGTAATTTAACCTTAGACAAGCTAAGGAATTGATCAAGGATTAGGATCAACACTGTGTGAGCATATTCTAATTGAGGGATGGATGATGGTGGAGAATAAACGTTGTGATGAACTGATGATTAATAATCATTGGATGGATAAGTAATTGAAAGAGGTATTGATGATTGATTATTTGAGTATTGTTGAGACTAATAAGGTGAACCATGCTGTGGAGACTGATATGGTGAAACTTGTGGCTAAATTTGAGAGTTTTGGTATGAGTGCAAATGAGTTGGATAAGGAGATTGGGTCATCTGATGGGTTGCAACCAAAGCAAGCGGGTCTGAGTTGCGTTCATGCATTAAATGAACCTCATTTGCATGAAATTCATGTTGTCCCAAGTAAGCATGAAGCTGATCAATGTTAGTTGTGTGCAAATCCCAAACCAGTTTGACATCTGTCACAAATTTGCTCCACTCAGGAGGAAGAGTATTCAAAAACTTGGTGTTCACTTGAAATTGTTCCAGTTTCATATTGTAGATGTTCATGTCATTGAGTAGCAGTGAAAATCTCAAGTAGAAATCACGTAGTGTTTCTCCCTTCTTATAAGCAAACTTATCGAATTCATCATAAAGCTTACACTCTCTTTCTTATTTCGTCAATGAAGTTCCTTGCATGAAAAGTTGAATTTTTTCCCAAAGTTCCTTGGCGACTTTATGATTGCTAACCAATGAATAGACCTCTGGTGGTAATCCTTGGAGAATGATATTTGTTGCCTTAATATCACAATCAGCTTGAATTACTTCCGTAGCAGATAACTTAGAATATTTCTTTGGTCTCGTCACTCTATTTTCCTCAATTGTAGGCCAGATGAGTGGACCTTTTTCAACGAATTCAAGAATCGTTCTTCCATGTTGTCTATTCATCATATATAGCTCCATTATGCTTTTCCAAGAATCGTACATATCCTTTTTCAACATAGGTGGACGATTGTCAGCACCCAAAAGAATCTCTTTGTCAGCAAGAGTCGTCATTTGAGAAATTTATATGTTAAAAGATTACTTGTTTGATCGACCGGTGGTTGAAAGAAATTGTGTTTGATTAAGTTGTCTTTTAAGTGTTTTAATTCTTGAAACTACACGAAATTTTACAATTCTTGACAAAACCGGGAAAACACGTTAATGTTTTACGAGATTTTACAAGTCAAAGAAATAAACCATATAATTTGGAAATTTGAGTTGTTCGGTTTCTATTAAACTTGACTAGTTCGGTGGTCTTTGAGAATTACTAGATCGGTTGTTTCTTGAAAAACTGACTAGATCGGTTCTCACTAAGAAATAACTAGATCGGTACTCACTGAAAACTACTAGTTCGGTTATCACTGAAGAAAAACTAGATCGGTATTCACAATAATTAACTAGATCGGTTCTCACTGAAAACTACTAGTTCGGTTATCACTGAAGAAAACTAGATCGGTACTCACGAAAAATAACTAGATATGTTCTCACTGAAAACTACTAGTTCGGTTATCACTGAATAAAACTAGATCGGTACTCACGAAACCCACTTTTTCAAAACTCAAAAAGACATGTTTTTGACAATTTGTTTCCGAAATTTTTTGTACCAAAAGTGTTACTAAGCCTATAGGGACAAGAAAAATGAAAACTTTAAGGTTTTTAAGCCGAAAAAATTTAAAATCAAGATTTTGACCTTTATAAAGCTAACGATCCCAAAATAAGAGATTTTTGTATGAATTTAAGCGCACACACCTATATCCAAGGATACTAGATCAAAGCTACCTATGTAGATGATCTTTTAGTGTGAAATTTAAGCTTAGAAAATAAAAAAATCAAAAGACGAGGTCTTTTTAAAGTAAAACACACGAATAAAAAACAAGTAAACACAAAATCTAAGCACACCACTTCATAGCTCTTGATACCAATTGTATACTAATCTAATAACATACTTGATGAGAGGGAAAGAGGTTGTTTTAGTGATAGAAAAGGTTAGATGAACACTTAGAGAGAGAAAGTAAACATAAGATAGAAAATGTATTATGTGTGAAAAATGAACAACCAACCACCTCTCAAAGGCATGGAGAGGTGTATTTATACTACTATTTTGGCCGGCCATGGGAGCTTTGTGGGCTTTCCATGGTCCTTTTGGCCCTATTAGATTACTAAACATTATATTGACTAACTACGGGCTTTGACTAACTATTATTGGAAGTGACTGATACTTTTTGTGTTTCTAACACAATCACAAACCCATGACTTAGCATCCCCGCAAATCATGTACCAAGACCTAGCATCCCCGCTAGTCTTATCACCTGTGTGTACCAACGCTCTTAGGGTCGTAACCTCGAATGACATACCGCACTTAAAGCCTACCAGCTAGAGCTATATTTAGGGTGAAGAACCACACAGAATATCGTACTAACACATATCATTCTCATAGTAGTCATAAGCACATACATTGTCCCAAAAACAAAACCACATTTCGCACAGTTCAGAAAATAGTTCAAAACACATTTGAGTATCATTTTCCCCTAACGGAAAAGATTTAAAAAGTGGGGCTACGAGAACTCACCTCAAGCAGCAAACTAAATATTACACAATCAAATGCAACGACGTCCGAACACGACCTAGTCTAATTAAGGTCCCATTTTAATCATTATTTCCAAAATAGTTTTTAGGTTTTGATGCATAGAGGTCAGATGCGTTGTACGGTTATCCTTAACGTTTTAGTGGTGTGAAGGTTGACAACTTAACTTCAAATGATACCATATCCCAACTCATATCTCAGTATAATATACTTATACTATTTAAGTAAAAAAGTTAAGTAATATAAGATAATAAATACTTGAAAATATACTTCGATAATTCCATTCGATACACTTAGTTACCATAAATACACCATTTATACTATACGAAAAGAAATGTTTATTTACGTTAAACATCTTAGAGAAGTTTTGAGAAAAATTATATTTTTCGTCTTTTAGTCGACTTATTAAAACAATAATATTTTATTATTTTTATTAAAAATCGCCGTTTTGAGTAAAAATTCTAAGTATACACTTTTTTCGAAATTTTGACATGACCAGTAAGTTTATACAATGTTTTCCAAGGTTTTTAAACCTTTATTCAAAACATTTTTCACAAATTTCACCAATTTTTGACAAAAACTCAAATCCTTTTTCGCAATGTTCACCAACTTGTATTTCTCCAAGACAACTTTCAACATCAATTCATAAATATGCTTCGCTTCCCAAAAGTCCGTCAAAACTCATAAAATGACTAGTTTATGCTTATTGGGCCTTAAGGCCCAATAAGGAACCATGAAGATATTCATACGTATAATATATACTTTAGGCACAATACCAAAGCCCATTAGTAAATCTAAGTCCAAAACAATAAGTAACAAAGTAACCCCGAACCACAATAAGCCCCTCATAAGCCATGGTTCAAAAGGGCTTATTGGGTCGTGAACCCATAAGCTCCAAAATCTATATACTTAAGCTTAAAAATAAGCTAATAAGCTACGTATCGTATTTGGTTATCACCATAAGCTATAATAATAGTCCATGAATATACGACATACAAGGTAAATAACCAAAAACACATCTCTTGTGTTTTCCATCTTTTGTCGAGAGCATATAAGCCTAAAATAAGCCATTCGAGCTTAAAAAAAGCAAAAATAAGCCATATACAAAATAAGCTACATAGCAAATATATGTTTTTCAACCATCATGACAATAATATCAAAACAAACAAAACCTTATCCTTCTTTTTATTCCATTCGAACCAAAACCGAACCACATATACCATTCACAAACTTTTCATTTTCGACTTTTAACAAACTGGCCGTACAACTAACATCTATGCATCATTTAACACTCAAAAGTACAAGTTAAATAAAAATTTATAAAACTTACAAAGAGGGTTTCAAAAGAGCGAGAGCGAACGCGAGTCGACTACCAAATGTAGTTTTAACAATAACCCGAGCACTATAATCAGCCCAAAACTCCAAGACTCTTCATGTTTTAGATCAAATTTCAAAAATAATAAGTGTGTGTGTGTTGGCTTATTTCAGACGTAAAAGGATAGAAAAAGAGAATAGTGTGTGTTTTTTGATTTTGAAAAGCATATGAAATGTGTGTGTTAGGATACATACAAGACATATATGTACCATGCTGGGACCACTCTTGCTAAAAAAAGCCACCTTGTCTCCATTGTAGTTTGAATCATGTATAAGGAATCCAAAGGGGGTTGATGCGTAAAATTGTTTTAAATAATTAATTGACAAGTTTTAAATTTATAAAACTCATCTACCGATACACGCACTAACGGGCAGAGAACCCGGTCGTATATAGTATAGTAGTTTGGTAAATCCGAGGTCGTCCCAAGAGCTAAGGTTTACTAGTTTTAATTTGATTATGTCACGTTGAACATGGTTTTAAAGTTGATTTTAATAACTATAGAAAAGTAAATGCAATAAAGTAAAGTGATAGAAGAATTCAGGGAGAAAATCGTGCTAGCCTAACCATTTCGTTACTAATGCTATGATTACATTTTCCTGTGCAATGTTCAATTATAAGTTCCATTAGTGGTTCTAATATCGACAGACCCGAATTGGCATTTGAGGTCTGTCCTATACTTACTCTGCGATCCCATATTCCCCTATGATCACACGAGCAAGGCATCCAAGTTTGTAGTGGTTAAACCCTAACTATCCTTAAGACCAATTTATAATCTAAACCGGTTATTAACCCCCTCTGAAAGAGTTCTCGTACTTTTTAAGTATTTAATATGGCAAAGGCGGTAATTTGGTCAATTCCTACACTAGGGATAGGTGTCAAGCTACCCTAGTATCCCGCTAATCCCAGGTTCAACATGGTAAGTCTAATATCAGGATTAACAAGATCAAAGCCACCCTCTATACTACCAAGACACAAGGATTAATGAAAGCCTATAAGGATATCTAAGAGAACCATAATTGAACATGAAATATTAATCATAACAATAGTAAATACATGGTTAGGCCAACACTTAGAGTGCTTAGCCGCTCATGGTAACAGAAATGCAAGAATTAATGAACATAGACATGGATTGAATCATCATTGTTCTTACAGTGAATGTTATGAACGAGTAAATACAAGAAATATGTAAAGTGACTTCTCCTTTGGACCTCCTGATGAAATGCTTTGAACCTTAAGGGTTTGTTTCACACTTTGGAACTGTGTTGTGGGTTTTGGAAGTGAGTGATGCTAAATGAGCCGGATGAGGGCTCTATTTATAGATTTCGAAATTGTTACGGCGTAATCCTTAGGAGACGTTACGCTGTAACCTTGCAACGTAGGCTTCCAATCATTAAGGCTAAAATGATGTTACGGCGTAACCTTGTCGCCTATGTTACGCCGTAACGCTGACTCGGATAAATCATCTTCTAAGAATTTTGAATGTTACGGCGTAAAGTAGGAGATGCTTTACGCCGTAAAAGGTGTGATGACCCATTTCTTCATTAAAATATGTTACAGCGTAACCCCTCGAGGGTGTTACGCCGTAAACTGCCTTGAACTCTTTACTTTAGTGCATTTCATGTCCAAATCCCTCGTCTTTTGCTAAAATGCTCACTTGGTCCCTGAAAAATAAATATAAGTAATGAAGTAACGTTTTCAGACATTTACAACGTATTTATAAGCACTTTCATAGGGAATTTGATATTAAAATGTATTAACTATTTGATGTTATCAAATATCCCCCCATTTGACTTCTACTTGCCCTCAAGTAGAACCGTTTAGAATAATTTATAAAAAGATTTCCCCAATTTAACTCAGAGAAATGAATTTATAAGTTACTTATGCTAGAAAAGACTAGAGCCGAACACCTCACGAAAAGGGATAAAAAACACTCAACTCTCGTTACTAATCTAAGTGTTTCATTTCTGGATGATCACTCAATCGCACAGTCATAGCATGTATCCTATCATAAGCTTGGAAAGTACACAAGTTTCCACCAACTAGAATTAGGGTCTAAACAGTCTCAAAGGCAACAAGGGTGACAAACAAGTTTAAGGGTAAATCATCTTGCAGTCCTTTTCCAAAAGCGTTACACCAACAAGGGCGACAAAATCACATATACACATCTATAACGATGGAATAGACATACATGATTGCAATCAAATCCCTCATTCGATCGAAACCAATGGTCGGGATGTAGAACGATATAGGGTAGGATAAGACACAGGATACACAATAATTATTGTTAAGTATAAACGTGAAACAAATAGTCTAAAGTAATCTGAGGTTGTCATAACTAGCTACTGTCTATCCATAAGTCCAAGAGTCTAAGTTTGAAAATCTGATCTTTAATAATGGGCTACTAGCTCCATTCTTCATAATCATTAAATGGCTTATAGTAGCACCATCTTTACATTTTTAGCACATGGATGGCTTATATTTGTACCATCATTTTTCAATTTTACAAATGCTACAAGAGTTTATATCTTTTTATTATTTCCCCTGCAGCATTTGATATAATACATATGCCCCCCCACTTGAGATGAATAATATCGAAAGTGATGATATAAGGGGGGTCTCTATAGATCATTAATGATTGGTCTTCCACGAATGCATAAAATTTTCATACCCATTCCCCCCGAACCACGGACTTAAGTAGCCAGAGATTTCAACACGAAGAGAATAAAGACTACAAGGTAGGCTAAGGCAAAATGTTGTAACGAAACATATAGGGTTTGAACAAAGATTGGCTTAACAAGGTGATCTAGGGGTATTTTGCACTAACATTGAGTGCAACAAAGGTTTTACACGGGAGGTCGACAAGTCAGTGTGACAAGTCGATAAACACACACATATAGGTTTTTGGGTGATTTCCTAAGATGTTGTGATGCGTATTTTCTTTTAAATAGATCAGGTTTTAAATTTATAAACTATGAACCACCTAAGATCTATACACACACTAACGAACAGAGTACCCGATTGCGTGCAGTATACTTGGGATAAGTCTGAGGTCGACCCAAAGAGCTATGTGTAAGGCTTCTAAAACAAGGTAATTTACTATTAAACTAGAAAGCAATTTAAATTATCGCGTTTGGATTTAAGAACATGAAAACTTTAGTTGAAATGATTTAAGTACAGTTTAAGGGAAGAGATTGCAATCCTAATTACTTCTTAATTAACTTAATGATTCAATGATTCTACTAATTGGGAAAGTCAGGATCAAATGGCCATCAAATCCTTACTTATCTCGCGAAAGCCCGGTCCTATAGGTCATAGTAACCGAAACTTTATCCCACTGGTCATGGTAAGCAAGCATCATATTTGGCATTCTTATGATCAAAATAATATAACCAAACAGATAACCAAAATTAACAAGAAACAAATGAATCACAATGATAATTAATAAGAAAAGCTTAGCTGAAAACTAAATTCATACAATCAATATCACTGTCAATTAATGAAAGTAATGAAAACATGATAATCGAACCAAACTAGTATGATGATGATGATCGGGACCAACTTCTCTCTTCTAGGATGGCTGTGGAGTGCTGGAAAATGACCTAGGATGATCTCCCAGTCGTCCCCTCAGATGAGAGGAAGAATGGTTGCTCATTTGGGCTGAATTCGGCCTCTATTTATTGGTTTCTGATGGTTTATGGTTTAATTGATTCGTTGGTTTACGTTGTATCCTTGCTGATGTAGACTTTCTAAAATATAGGCAAAATGGACTTTACGGTGTAACCAAATGGAAGGTTTACGGCGTAACATAAGTGTTTATGGTGTAACATAAGTGTTTATGACGTAACTGAAGTGGTTATGGCGTAATGTAGATTTTATGGCGTAACATAAGTGGTTATGGCGTAACGTTAAGTTTATGGCGTAATCTATTTGTGAGGTTACACCATAAACTCTTCCAAAATTATAGTAATTTCATTCTTGTGGCTCGTCAGTTGTGATCTGGCTCTAACCCAAAACATAAAAGTTGTAGATATCACTTTCCTCTATTCAATGCCACTTGAATCAACTTCAAATGAGTTAGTATGAATAAGTTATGGTCAAAATATTATAGCATATTTCCCGAGATATCTCAGGAGCATTTCTTCTTCGGCTTTGTTTCTTCACATAATTCTTTCACGAACCTTTCAAAGTAACTCTAAATCATAAGTGGATAGCTTCATATATATTAATCTTTTGTAGAAACATCTATTAATCATGTCACTAAACTCCAATGCCTTGTTTATCTTGATATTATAGTCTAATTCTTGTGTTTCTTGCCAAATGCTTGCGTTTTTTCTTGAAAATAACAAAATAAGTGATTAAGTATCATATTCAAGTATTTATAAGATATTTGCAAGCATTTTCATAGGGATTTTGACCCTAAAAAGTATCAAATATTTGATGTCATTAAATATCCCCCCTACTTGACTTCTACTTGCCCTCAAGTAGACCTGTCAGAATAATTCATAAAAAGATTTCTCCAATTTAACTTGGAGAAATGAATCTATAAAATATTTATGCTAGAAAACATCAAGGTCGAACACCTCACAAAAAGGGGATCAAAATTCACTCAACTCTCAAACTAGTCTAAGTGTTTCATTTTTGGGGTGATCACTCAATTGCACAGTCATAGCATGTATTCTATCATAAGCTTGGAAAGTACACAAGTCTCCACCAACTAGAATTAGGGTCTAAATAGTCTCAAAGGCAACATGGGTGACATTGGTTTATTGGTGATATAAAGGGTTAGGATAGACATGGGATACACTTTTAATTGTTGTTAAGATAAAAACACAAAACAAATAGTCTAAAATAATCTAAGATTGTCATAACTAGCTACTGTCCATCCAAGGTCCAAGAGTCTAAGTCCAAAAATCTGATCTTCAATAATGGGCTACTAGCTCCATTCTTCACAATTATTGAGATGGCTTGGTGCAATAATGGGCTACTAGCTCCATTCTTCATAACTGTTGAGGTGGCTTGGTGCAATAATGGGCTACTAGCTCCATTTTTTTATTATTAATTCGCACCATCTTTACATCTTTTAGCACATGGGTGGCTTTTAGTTGCACCCTCTTTTCTTCATATTTTATTTAAACATGCTAATGCTATAAGAGTTTATATCTTTTTATTATTGCCCCTGCAGCATTTGATATTATACGCACATCCCCCCTCTTGAGATGAACAACATAAAAAGTGATGATATAGGGGGCTCTTTATAGATCATAACTGATTGGTCTTCCACGAATGCATAAAATTTTCGTTCCCATTCCCTCGAACCATGGACTTAAATAGCCAGAGATTTCAACAAAAAAAATAAAGACTATAGGGTAGGCTAAGGCGAAATGGTGTAACAAAACATATAGGGTTTAAATAGGATAGGCTTGACAAGGTGATCTAGGGGTATCTTGCACTAATGGTGAGTGCAACAAGGGTTTGACACGGGGAGGTCGACAAGTCAGTGTGACAAATTGATAAACACACACATACAGACTTTTTGGGTGATTTCCTAAGATGTTGCCTTCTTGAACAGTCTATTCTAACTAACCAATTAGGTCTTAACAAGGTGTACATGCCAAGTTTTAAAGTCTACAATACTACCGGCACACTTATATTTTTGGTGGATTTTTGTATAATAGATGAAAACGAAATCATTAGGCTTAACCTCACCAAATGGAATAAATGGTTATAGTGCGTTCGGCAAAGATTAATTCTAGTTTATTAGGAAAAACATGTCAAAATTTTAAAATTGGCACAATTTTTCAAAGAAAACTAGAAAATCGAAAGCAAATATTAGTCAAGTGATAATTCTACTTCCATCCCCCCACTTGGTTTGTACAATGTCCATATTGTACAATTAAGTAAATGAAAATTATGAAATAAGAGTAGAATTAAAATAAAAGCTTAAGTTAATGCTGGCAGACTTAACTTGCTCTACCAGACTTAACTTCTATACTAACAGTACTAACCATTCAGCTATCAAGCTATCAGTACTAACTATAACTAACAGACTTAACTTTAATACTAACAGTATTAAGTCTGTTTACAATATTTTCCTAACAACTCCCCTAGATTTGCTCAGTATGATGAAGAGACAGCATGCTCTAAGCCATGCTCCAAGTCTGCTTCTTCGAGCAACATCCATAATCAAGAATATCCCATAATCATCTTCGGCGTGGTATCTAACTAATCCGAATTTGAAATGCCTTCCTATAGCCAAAAATCAACCAAACACCACACCATGTGCATCAACCTGTAATAGCTGCAGGAAAACTAATACCAAAAGCATAAATCCGGCAAAAAGGAAGATACCAAAACGTACAAGATAGAAATACATTCCTAACTTACTTTCGTAAGAATCATGGTTGCATTTAGCGTATGCAACAAGCCTTTTAAACCACTTGGTGGCCCAAGTGGACGAGTGAAGTCTCGTGAGGGTTTCCAGAGAACATACCCACAAAGTTCATTTACCAATATACACGATTATGTAAAGTTTCAAACATTTTGATGATTTGCAGGAAGGGATTACGGCGTAACCATTGAATGAGTTACGCTATAACAATATGGTTTGGAAAATTTTGAATTTTTTTTAGAATCGGTTACAGCGTAATCATATGAGACATTACGCCGTAAACATATTAATTACGCCGTAACAATATTAATTACGCCGTAACCATTATAGTTACGCCGTAACTTGCTGTATTCCAGCAACCACTTAACCACATAAAACGAGTCGTGGAGACCTCTAATTTCGTTCCCTCGTACAAAGAAGCTGCAAAACCAAGTTAGAATCATACAAAACCAACTAAATGCAGAATTTAATTTAAGCTAAACATAAATTTAAAGATAGGAATGGGTTGCCTCCCATAAAGTGTTTGTTTTTGTTTGAGTCTCTAGCTTAACTCTACCCTTATTTAGTAATCAACAGGGTATTCATCCCCTCACTTAAAATCAAGTGTGGATGATAGTAGCCAGATACACCATAAGGGTGTAAGTATGCTACGGGAGGTGAGATTGAGGTTAAAAATTTATAACTGTGGGGAATTTTAAATTCCCTCTTTACCTCATTAGAAATGGATGATGGTATGGTGCGTAGCAAGAAACTTGACTGAACATTGGACTCCAAAACAACTAAGAAGGGGTCTTGAGCATGACTCCTTTGTATCGCTTCTTTAGTGTTTGAATGGTCAATATCGTAATCTTCACCCATTTCAACGTCCTCCACCTGAACTTCCTCTAATTCCTGAGCAGTGTTGACATCTATGTTATCTTTGCCCTGTTCACAAACACTAGCAAATTCATTAGTAGCAGAGAAGTTAGGAAAGCCAGGAAGTCCGCCATCCTCTTGGTCACTATCCTCATAATCAGTGATATTATCACACTTATTTGGAACTTCATGTTCCATCTTTCTTATGTTTTCCGCCCCTATTCTGAACAAGTCATCCAAGATTTCATCAAAATTGAAATCCTCCACATCCAAAGGTGGTTTAGGTGTGTATTGTGATTGATTGAAAAACTAGGATGTGAAACCTTGAGTGGGAACCTGTATTTTATTTTTCATAGTTGACATTGTTAATTCATATCTTGCATATTATTCTAAGGTTATACTTTCAATGTCAACTTCACTATGATTATTATGATGAACGGGATTTAACGTGGCACAAGGCTGAGGAGTTTGAAACATAGGAGTAAGGGAGGCAGACTATAATACTCTTCATCCTCCTCGTCAGAGTCAGGATATATTCTATTCCTCATGGGAGCAACACTCTTCCTAGAAGGGTAACTCCTATCCAAATTCCTATTCCATTCATACATCAAGTATTCATTCAATGTCATATTATTAATATCGGCCTCCATTATAACTACTTACTAAAACCTCAAATTAAAAACCTAATATAGCTTCCCGACAACAGCGCCAAAAACTTGATGCGTATTTTCTTTTAAATAGATCAGGTTTTAAATTTATAAACTGCGAACCACCTAAGATCTATATACACACTAACGAGCAGAGTACCCGGTCGCGTGCAGTATACTTGGGATAAGTTCGAGGTCGACCCGAAGAGCTATGTGTAAGGCTTCTAAAACAAGGTAATTTACTATTAAACTAGAAAGCAATTTAAATTATCGCGGTTGGATTTGAGAACATGAAAACTTTAGTTGAAATGATTTAAGTACAATTTAAGGGAAGAGAGTACAATCCTAATTACTTCTTAGTTAACTTAATGATTAAATAATCCTACGAATTGGGAAAGTCAGAATCGAATGGTCATCAAATTCTTACTTATCTCGCGAAAGCCCGATCCTACAAATCATAGTAACCGAAACTTTGTCCCACTGTTCATGGTAAGTGATGTAACCAAACAGATAACCAAAACTAACAAGAAACAAATGAATCATAATGATAATTAATAAGAAAAGCTTAGCCAAAAACTAAATTCATACAATCAATATCACTGTTAATTAATGAAAGTAATGAAAACATGATAATCGAACCAAACTAGTATGATGATGATGATCGGGACTGACTTCTCTTTTCTAGGATGGTTGTAGAGTGCTGGAAAATAACCTGGGATGATCTTCCAGTCATCCCCTCATATGGGAGGAAGAATGGGTGCTCATTTGGGCTGAATTCGGCCTCTATTTATAGGTTTGATAATTTACGGCGTAACCAATTCGTTAGTTTATGCCATAACCTTGCTGATGTAGACTTTCCAAAATATAGGCAAAATGGACTTTACGGCGTATCTAAATGGAAGGTTTACGGCGTAACATAAGTGTTTATGGCATAACATGAGTGTTTATGGTGTAACTAAAGTGGTTATGGCGTAACGTAGAGTTTATGACGTAACATAAGTGGTTATGGTGTAACGTTGAGTTTATGGCGTAATCTATTTGTGAGGTTCCACCGTAAACTCTTCCAAAATTGTAGTAATTGCATTCTTTTAGCTCGTTAGTTTGATCTGGCTCTAACCCAAAACACGAAAGTTGTAGATATCACTTTCCTCTATTCAAGGCCACTTGAATCAACTTCAAATGAGTTAGTATGAAGAAGTTATGGTCAAAATACTATAGCATATTTCTCGAGATATTTCAGGAGCATTTCTTCTTCGGCTTTGTTTCTTCATATAATTCTTTCACGAGCCTTTCATAGTAACTCCAAATGATAAGTGGATAGCTGCATATATATTATTCTTTTGTAGAAGCATCTATTAATAACGTCACTAAACTCCAATGCCTTGTTTATCTTGATATTATAGTCTAATTCTTGTGTTTCTTGCCAAATGCTTGCGTTTTTCCTGAAAACAACAAAATAAGTGATTAAGTATCATATTCAGGTATTTATAAGATATTTGCAAGCATTTTCATAGGGATTTTAACCCAAAAAAGTATCAAATATTTGATGTCATCATGTTGCCTTCTTGAACCGTCTATTCCAACTAACCAATTTGGTCTTAACAAGATGTACATGCCAAGTTCTAAAGTCTACAATACTACCGACACTCTCATATATTTGGTGGATTTTTGTATAATAAATGGAAACGGAATATTAGGCTTAACCTCACCAATTTAATTATGGGATAATAGTGTCCTCGGCAAAGATTAATTCTAGTTCAGTAAGAAAAACATGTCAAAATTTTTAAAATTGGCACCATTTTTCAAAGAAAACTAAAAATCAAAGGCAAATATAGGTCAAGTGGTAATTCTACTCCCATCCCCCCACTTGGTTTGTACAATGTCCCTATTGTACATTTAAGGAAATGAAATTAGAAAATAAGAGTAGAATTAAAACAAAAGACTCCCCTGAGCGTTGCTCTCCTCTTTGAATGATGACTGCAAGAGATGAATTCTTGCAAAGCGTCTATAGAACAACCTCATTTCTCCTGAAATCACTAGATAACAACAAGCATTAAACATTCATAGATAAATATACACTAAAGTCTAACTCACTTTTCTTAGGAATCACGGTTGCATTTAGCATATGCAACAAGCCTTTTAAACCACTTGGTGGCCCAAGTGGACGAGTGAAGTCTCGTGAGGGTTTCCAGAGAACATACCCACAAAGTTCATTTACTTATACACAGTTTTTGAAAATGATTCACACTGATATTTGGTTTTCAGAAAAGGTTTTACGGCGTAACCTTGAGATTGGTTACGCCGTAAACATGTGGTTTTAAAATTTTAAAATTTAAAACTAAGAAGGTTACAGCGTAACTAAGTCAGGACATTACGCCGTAATTATATCTGTTACGGCGTAAGCAATGTGGTTATTCCCAGACAGAACCCTTGTTACCACACAAAAATGAGTCGAGGAGACCTTAAATTCCTCTTCCTTATAGCGAGAACCTGCAAAATAAGAGAGAAACCAACAAAAACCAAGTGGAATGCAGAAATAAAGGACGGGTTATCTCCTGGAAAGCATTTTGTTTATTACCGAGTCTTTAAGTTAGACTCAAGATGCTCTACGTCTTTCTGTGGATCCTCCTTCCACTGTCTACTTCCTTTCTGATCATATCCCTGAATCTTGTCCCGTTTTCTCTTCCTAATGGTAGGGCATCCATTAATTCTTTAGTGACAAAAATGAAATTTTGGCCACTGTCAAACGAGTAACTTTTTACTTCAAAAGTTTCTACATGGACCATTGGTGGGTCATACTCTTCTATGTTGATTCCAAGTTCTCGCCTTTCCTCCTCTTTAGATTTTTGATCATGCCACCAATAGGTATTGTCCCCTTGTACTATCTTGTAATTTTCCCATATATCTTCTAGCATATGTCATTTCTTTCCTATTCATAATTCATACTCGTCTGCTAACTGGTTAACTTCTAGATCGAACATCCACTTATAATCGTTAAAACTCCTTTCTCATGGATCTTTTACTAGATCTTCTTGAAAACAATCAATTAGCCATGTTTTAAGTAGGGCTTTCTTTACTGGTTCGCTTACGTTTATGTGTCCTATCTTTGTCAATAGCCAATTCTTGAAAGGGTAGTCCTTCGGTCTAGGATTGAGATTTTCCTGGACGGTGGTAAACCTTGAAGTGGGAGTGTTTGGATTGTTGTTACACCATTCCTCAAACCTATCATCCCAAATCAATTCTTCCTCTTGGGTTTCTCCGTATTTTACTAATAGGAACTCGGGAAATGATAGACCTTCCCCGTTTATTCTTTTCCTATCATCATCATGATAACACTACCACTTTTTTATAACTCCTTCTTCATTCATTCCATAAATCTCAGGACCTCCATTACACTCTCTTAAGTTTGGGTCACATGTCGGCCAAAATTTTAGTTCTTCCTTCAGAATTTGTTTAACCAGTTTACAGAAGTGTGTGTTAGGGAGGTTTATATCAAATTTAAGTTTTCTCGGCTTCTTTCAACTTCGTCCTTGCTCATGATAATTGTTCTCATTATGCAAATCGTCGGTTTTCTCGACCCTAGACGATGCATCTGATGAAGTATGAAAGGTATACTCATTATTAGAGGTTGAGTTTATCATACAAACCTCTCCTATGGGGGTTGTGAAATTATGAATCTTTTTGTTTATATCGAAGGTAACTCTGTCACCTCTAATTCCTAAGGAGATTTCTTTATTAAAGACATCTATTTCAGCGTGAATGGTTGCTAGAAATGGTCTCCCAAGAATCATAGTTTCATTATGTATGTTTAACATATCCATGACCACAAAATCTAATAAAACTTGTCAATCTTGACAAGGACGTTCTCAACTATTCTGATAAGAGATCTTTTCGTCATATCTGCCATTTCAACTAGCATGTCAGTCTTCTTTAGTTAAGCCAGTTTTAGGAGTTCGAACATGGACTTGGGTATGACATTAACACTGGTGCCTAAATCCGCCATAGCATAAAAATTTAAACTTCCAATAGTGCATGGAAGAGTAAAATTTCCAGGGTTCACCTCTTTTGGTGGCAGTTGACATGGCAAGACTTTTGAAGACACAGCTTTTTCTTGAACAATTTGTGTGCAATTGTCAAAGGATACCTCATGTTGTCCGTTATCGTGTGGTATCTTTTTGTCGACGTACACTGCTTTGCAGTGGTCAAATGATGAATTGTTTATTTCATTGGCAGCTTTTGAGTGAAACTCCTTTGTTAGCTGTTCAATTTGGGTCTCTAAATTTTTGAGAGAAGCGCTTTGGTTTCAAGTATTAATCTCGGCATTCTCCTGGAGTTTCTTTACCTATTCTTCCATATCGGCTCTTCTTCGCGTTGATTCCTCCAGGTGTTTGTTCATAAGCTCCTCCAAGCTTGGCCTCTTCTCTATAAACGGCGGTCGATTATCAATGCGTATGTAATATCTAGGTGGCCTGATATGTGTGAAAACACATATCCATTTTATATCAAAATAGACCCTAAAAAGACAAAATTGTGCTTTAAATGCTTGAATATTGCTTGTTTTGTCTTTGTGATTGTGTAGGTACGGATAAAGCAAAAATCGCAAGAAAACGGTCAAAAACCGGACAAACACGGACACGGGAACAGAAGAGCACACAAAGAGCCGGGAGAATGCTATCAAGTCAACCCTCAGTCAACCCTTGGTCAAAGTCACAACAAGACAAAAATCCCAAAGTTTCCAAACCAGTCCCTCATTTATAAACCAATTCACAAAAATAATCCTTAAAAGTCCTAACGGTCGTTAACTTTTATTTATAAAAGTTAACACTTGTTATCTTTGTTATTAAGACCAAACCCATTACCCGAATTTAACCCTTGGCCCAAAACCAACACCCGGCCCAAACCCAAGTCAACCCTGGGTCAAACAAAACACAAACGCACCCTTACAAGTAAAAATAAGCGGGAAAATTAGTTTTTACTGTTCACCTTCTTCTTCCTTTTACCATTCAGTCAAAATCATAGGGCTTTTACCAATTGAGGGATATAAAGGACAATTCAAGGGGCAAAGTACACATGGGCAGAGTTATACATCATCAAACGCACCCCATTGGTCAAGCCCTAATGAAGAGGACACGTGGACTAACAAGTAGCACAAGGGAATGTTGGGATTTGCACTTGAGGTACTCACACAAGAAGCACAAAGGCTTCTGACACACGGATGCCACGCTGGCAATCTGTGTGTCCCAAATCTAATCCAACGGTTAAAAAACAAAGACTCAATGATTAGAGGAATGGAAGGCTATGATCAAGAGGAGCGTCTAACTGAAAAGGGGACTAGAAGCTTCAGCTGGACACTATATATACCCACACTCTCACACACACTCAATAGTTAGATAGTGAGTATATTTTAGCTTAGTAAATTTAGCTTAATGTAATTTTCATTTAAATCTCTTGTAATTTCCTTTTAAATAATGTAATCAAGCTTTTAGTTAATGAAATTGAGTTTTTACTTTCAAACAATATGTCATAAGCTTTTGTCTTTACTCATAAGTTCTTAACCTTCTTCAAATGATAAGCTACTATTACAGAAGCCCATTATAGCTCTCACAAGTCTATAAGCTTGTGATTGAGCTTAATTAATCCTTAATCATACTCAAAGCTTTAAAATCAGCTTAAAAGTACATTTGCTTATTTGGATTGAGACTTTTGGAAGATGAGTTTAAAAGGGAAGAACTCATATGGACTTATATTGGCTTGTCTTAGGATAAGCCAGAGCTTGTAGATGCTCATTTGAGCTTTTATCACCTTTGTTTTGCTAAGGTTCCTGTAAGTTCTCCTTTATCTTTACTATCTTAAAATTCTAGCTTATAAATCTGCTTGTTTGCTTATCAAATGTTTAATTTGCTTTCTAGTTAGCTTATCTGTGCTTATTTTCATCTAATATGCTTATCAGTCTTAATTGATCATCTATCTTTAGTTAATATAGCTTAGATCTTAGTTTTGCAATTTCTATCTTATAAATCATAAAAAAAACAAAAATAGTTAATATAGTTTGTAGATCTTTGATTCTAACTTTAGTAATTGTTGATTTATGTTTGTTAAGCTGGTGATAAGCTGATTATTATCTGGTAATAGGGATTTGTTAATTAGATTTTCATTTCACTAGCTTAAATAAATGTTCATAAGTCTAAAGGGGTGTTTGGATTAGAGTTGTTTGACCTCATAAAGTCAAGGTATCTAGGTAATTTTCCTTTAGTCAGTTTGATTTTCATATTTGATAAAGTTTTAAGCAGGTTTGTGGAGTTAGTTCACTTTTAAAATCAAATTGAAGCTTATAGTTTTTGTCTCAGCACCATGGGAATTTTTTCCTTTTCCTAAACTTGTTAAAAACTTGACCCAAGCTGACTTAAGCTTGGTTTATGTTTGTAGTGTGTTTATACACATTCTCTTTGAGTTTCTAATGCAGGTTTACCTTAAAAGGTAACCTGCAAATTGGTTTTGGCCTTTGGTCAATTGCATCAGCAGTAGTAACTGCAATTACTACTACTTACCTTTTCATTAGCATTTAAGCTAGCTCAAATAAGCTTTAGGTTTTAAAATTGAGTAGGCTCATAGTTTAGATATAGGACTAGTTAATTTAAAAGTTAATTTTCAATTTCTAGCTTAATTACTAGGGAACATTAGCTTCTAAAGTTTTAAAAAATCCTTAAAAAAAACCAAAAACAGTAGTAACTAAAACTTAGCTTTTAAACTTAGATTTCTAGCATTATAAAATTAGTTTTTATCATTTATATTTGTAGCTTATTAATAAAGTAATTAGATTTTAAAAGCTTAGCTTCTGTCATAGCTTATAGAGTTTTTTAGCTTATTTAGATTTTGAATTTTTAATGCTTATTTTTGAGTTAGCCTTTTAGATCATCAAATTAAGTTAGCTTATAGTATTTTTAGCTTAAGTAGCTTTTCAAAATTAGTTGCTATACATTATTAGCTTTATAGGACAGCTTTTAGTTTTAAAATTGAGCTTAAATTGAGTTAAGTGCAAGCTTTTAAGTAAAAACTAGTTTTTTTAGCTCTTAAAAGCCAAGTTCTGTAAACAGCAACTTGAAAAGCTTTTTGAGAGCTTATTTTTGAGTTTCAGCTTATAGTTTCTTTATTAAAGTAGCTTAAAAAGTTGTCCTCTACAACTTTTGTTCTTTAAGTTTTCAAAAAAAATGGGAAGTGGAAATCGGGGGTGAGCAAGGCTCGAACCCCCGACCTCAACACCTCAACCCTTTATAACACCACACACACCACACTCCTACCGCTGTGCCCTTGGGTCTTTTTCATAAGACTCTTGCACAATTAAATCTTTATACTCATTTTCCCCTTATAAGCCTATTAAGCTGTTTAAGCTTATTTCGCGGCTTATTTAATAAGCTGTGATCTCGGGCTTATTTTTCCTAGGTTTTAATTAGTATAAGCTATTTTCTGTAATTTTTCTAGAATTTTTATAGTTCGTTTAGTATTTTTTAACATTTATTTTCATTAAAAACTTTAAAAAATCATAAAAAATAGAAAAATAATCAAAAAAATAAAAAAAAAATTAGAAAATTTTCTTTTATCATTTAGAACGTAGGAAAATTAGTTTGACTCTCGTAGGTTTATTTTTGAGCATTTTAGCTTTTAGGGCTCGGTTTTCGATTCCCGTTATTCGTTTTTTGTGATTTCTTTCAAATTTTATCGTTAAGTTTTCAAATTTTGCAAGTCCCTTTATTTTTACTCATAGAATTAGATTATTAATTCAAATTCTAGGTTAAGGTGCTAATTAGGGTTTATTTTGTCATTTCCGTTTTTCGTCCGCGTGTTTAGTTATTTTTCTTGCATTTCATTGTTTTAATTGTTTTTAGGCATAGAAAATCAATCAAAAAGTTGAAAATCATTCATAACATTGTCCAAACTGAATCGAGGGTATCAATTCACATTTCTTTGGGATACGACCCGGTAATCACTTACCGGTTAATAAACGTATTATATTATATATTTTTGTGTTTAAATTGCATTTAATCTTTGTCCTTAAGGATTATTTGTAAATTTCTATAAATACTTTGATATATTTTATATACGTATCAATTTTTGTGGTAAGTATTCCCGCCTGTCACGCGGGTGACCCGGGTTCGATCCCCGGCAGCGGCACCAAAAATTGATACGTATATAAAATATATCAAAGTATTTATAGAAATTTACAAATAATCCTTAAGGACAAAGATTAAATGCAATTTAAACACAAAAATATATAATATAATACGTTTATTAACTGGTAAGTGATTACCGGCGGTGGTAGTATCCCATAATTGTGAATTGATACCCTCGATCAGTGTTTTGGAAATGTTTATGAATGATTTTCAACTTTTTGATTGATTTTCTATGCTAAAAACTATAAAATAAAGACAAATAACGGGAAACCAAAATTTAACTAAAAACGCAAAACGAGACCCTTAAACGGAGGTCAAAAACCCTAAAATACTAAAAATAACCCTAACTTAAAATTTTCTTTTTAAATGGAATCTATTTGACTAAAAAGTAAGTTTAAAGAAAACTAGAAAAAAACGGAGTTAAAATGAGCGTTAAAACACGAAAAACGAGAACGAGGACAAATCCCGTTCTTTAAAAATCAAAATTTTGCAAATTAGACCCTACGAAAGCAAAACTAATTTTCCTACGAACTTTAGGATAACAGAAAATTTTCTAAAAAATATTTATATTTTTTTGATTATTTTTCTATTTTTTATGGTTTTTTAAAGTTTTTAATAAAAATAAATGTTTAAAAATACTAAACGAAATATAAAAATTCTAGAAAAATTACATAAAATAGCTTAAACTAATTAAAACTTAGGAAAAATAAGCCCGAGATCACAGCTTATCAAATAAGCCACAAAATAAGCTGAAACAGCTTAATAAAGCTTATAATGCTAAAATGTGTATAAAAGATAAATGGTGTGAGAGTCTAACAGAAAAGACCCAAGGGCACAGCGGTAGTGTGTGGTGTGTGGTGTGTTATAAAGGGTTTAGGTGTTGAGGTCGGGGGTTCGAGTCTTGCTCACCCCCGACTTCCACTTTTTTTTTTATTATTTTTAAAAACTTAAAGAACAAAAGTTGTTAAGGAATCTTTTTTAAACAACTTTAACAAAAACAATATAAGCTGAAACTTAAAAATAAGCTCTTAAAGAGCTTATGAAAAAGCAGTTTACAGTAAGTGAGCTTTTGAGCTCCAAAAAAAGCTAATTTCTACTTAAAAGCTTGCACACAACTCTTTTTTTGGCTTATTTTCAAATCTAAAAGCTATTTTTGAAAGCTTATACTACATACCATCTAAATTTGATAAGCTAATCAAACTTACTACACTATAAGCTAACTGAATCTTGAGATCTAAATGGCAGACTTAGGATCTAACACAAAAAACTCAAAATCAAATTAAGCTAGAAAACTAAATAAGCTACAAGAGAAACTGAGCTTTTACAAACTAGATAACCTACTTATAGACTAAGAATTCAAATCATAAAAACCAACACTACAAGCTAAAAACCTAAGATTAAAAGCTAAGACTAGTTACTTCGGTTTTTGGTATTTTTTTAAGGATTTTTGAAAACTTTAACAGCGAATGTATCCTAGTAATTAAGCTAGAAATTGAAAATTTTATTTTAAAACTATCTAGTCCTATATCTAAACTATGAACCTACTCAATTTTAAAACCTAAAGCTTATTTGAGCTAGCTTAAATGCTAATGAAAAGGAAAGCAGTAGTAACTGCAGTTACTACTGCTGATGCAATTGATCAAAGGCCAAAACCAATTTGCAGGTTACCTTTTAAGGTAAACCTGCATTAGACACTCAAAGAGAATGTGTATACACACACCACAAACATAAACCAAGCTTAAGTCAGCTCGGGTCAAGTTTTTAACAAGTTTAGGAAAAGGAAAAATTCCCCTGGTGCTGAGACAAAAACTATAAGCTTCAATTTGATTTTAAAAGTGAACTAACTCCACAAACCTGCTTAAAACTTTATCAAATATGAAAATCAAACTGACTAATGGAAAATTACCTAGATACCTTGACTTTATGAGGTCAAACAACTCTAATCCAAACACCCCTTTAGACTTATGAACATTTATTTAAGCTAGTGAAATGAAAATCTAATTAACAAACCCCTATTACCAGATAATAATCAGCTTATCACCAGCTTAACAAACATAAATCAACAATCACTAAAGTTAGAATCAAAGATCTACAAACTATATTAACTATTTTTGGTTTTTTTATGATTTTTAAGATAGAAATTGCAAAACTAAGATCTAAGCTATATTAACTAAAGATAGATGATCAATTAAGACTGATAAGCATATTAGATGACAATAAGCACAGATAAGCTAACTAGAAAGCAAATTAAACATTTGATAAGCAAACAAGCAGATTTATAAGCTAGAATTTTAAGATAGTAAAGATAAAGGAGAACTTACAGGAACCTTAGCAAAACAAAGGTGATAAAAGCTCAAATGAGCATCTACAAGCTCTGGCTTATCCTAAGATAAGCCAGTATAAGTCCATATGAGTTCTTCCCTTTTAAACTCATCTTCCAAAAGTCTCAATCCAAATAAGCAAAGGTACTTTTAAGCTGATTTTAAAGCTTTGAGTATGATTAAGGCTTAATTAAGCTCAATCACAAGCTTATAGACTTGTGAGAGCTATAATGAGCTTATGTAATAGTAGCTTATCATTTGAAGAAGGTTAAGAACTTATGAGTAAAGACAAAAGCTTATGACAGATTGTTTGAAAGTAAAAACTCAATTTCATTAACTAAAAGCTTGATTACATTATTTAAAAGGAAATTACAAGAGATTTAAATGAAAATTACATTAAGCTAAATTTACTAAGCTAAAATCTACTCACTATCTAACCATTGAGTGTGTGTGAGAGTGTGGGTATATATAGTGTCCAGCTGAAGCTTCTAGTCCCCTTTTTAGTTAGACGCTCCTCTTGATTATAGCCTTCCATTCCTCTAATCATTGAGTCTTTGTTTTTTAACCGTTAGATTAGATTTGGGACACACGGATTTCATATCTCATACGGATTGCCAGCTTGGCAATCCGTGATTGAGACAGTTTGTGCTTCTTTTGAGAGTGTATCAAGTACAAATCCAATCATTTCCTTGTGTTTCTTTTATGTCCACCGTGGCATTCTTTCTTGGGTTTGGCCAATCAGACGCTTGAATGACGTTTTAACCCTGCCATGTTGTACTTTGATACTTGAATTGTTGATCCACATGGCCAATTACCATTTGCCCCTTGTTTTGAGCTTGGGTAAAACCTTGAAGATGGTGAATAGTAACACCGACTTTTCCCGCGCCTATTATTTTATAAAAGAAGGGTGTTTCTGATTATTTTAAACCCCGGGTATTAACCTTTGGCCGGGTTACAAGGGAGTGGGTCAGGTTTGGATTTGGGGGCCCTCGTGCTAGTTTTGGATTTGTTATATAAAAAGTTAACGGGTGTTAACTTCTATTAATAGAAGTTAACACCGTTAGGCTTTAAGGGCTATTTTTGCAATTTGGATTATTTTGAGGACTTGGATGGCAATTTGATAGGTTTGTCGTGTTTGTGGATTTGCGCCAAGGGTTGACGAAGGGTTTGACCTACTCTTGCTTGACTTTTTGACCTTTTTATTAGAAAACTTCCGGCTCTGTGTGTGCTCTTTTTTTTTTACTTTTCAATTCTTTCCGTTCCCTGTTCCGTGTTAGGTCCCGTTTTTTGACGTTTTCCTTGTTATTTTTTGCTTTATCCGTACCTACACAATAAGAAAGACAAAACAAGCAATATACAAGCCTTTTATGCACATTTTGGTCTTTTTAGGGTTATTTTGATATAAAATGGATATGTGTTTTCACACATATCACCTACCCTTCTCATGTTTCTAAAAATTTTCTTAGTGTGAGAGGGTGTAACATAAATTCCATTTATGAATTTGCCATTCCTTCAATGTTGTTTCTTTCTTCTTTCTCATTCTTTCCTTATATTCTCTTTCACCAAAAACACTTGTACAAACTTGGATACATCATAATTTAGACCAGACACATTCTCCAAGTTCTTCACCATACTTTCAAAAATGTATTTTGAAAAGTTGAACTTCTAGTTTGTAGCTAAACAGATAATTGCAGAAGCCATAGTGCTACTAAATTCATTCCATGCAGTAGTCTCAGCACTTAGGCATTGCAAAATAGTATGAATAAGGAATTTCCATTAAGGAGAAAAGATTGCCTTATAGAATGTAAGCTTATGTGAAAGTTTTTCATACCTCAGCCTTGTAAGTTCTTCAAAAACGGTAGCATTTAGCGAGTAATCAATAATTTCCTCATCATTCAGTTGAAGGTCACGTCTAACAGATGCTTCAGTAACGATTATCTTCTTCCCATCCACTAGGGCTTGTAACTGTACTTCCCCATTGACAGTTTTCACCTTGACAGTAGCCCAGAATTTTTCTATGCATGAAGTATAGATAGTGGGATTTATCGTTAGTGCATAACTTATAGGGTTTGCATTCAGAAAATCCACAATTTGTTCAAACCCTTCACTTTCAGCAGGTTTAGACAAAAACGCGACCAAATTGTGAGTATCAGCAAACTGTAGGGTCATCATTATGTTGGGTTTTGATGATGAATGATGAAATTGAGTTAGGGTTTGTGATTAGAGAGTATATGATTGAATGAAATCGATTAAATGAGTGAATGAAGCCCTTAATCGAAGTATTTATGAAAATACCCTCAACAACGTTAACGTTCACCAGCAGTTGTAAGTTATGCCTAGCAGCATTAACTTTCAACAGCAGTAGTAAGTTTATGCCTAGCAGCATTAACTTTCAACAACAGTACTAAGTTATGCCTATCAGCATTAACTTTCAACAGCAGTAGTAAGTTATGCCTAGCAGCATTAACTTTGAGTTACCAGCATTAACTCCAATTCCAGTCCAAACACTCTCTGTTTTTAATATATTTAACTCACTTTCTGTTTTTCCACTCACAACTTCTCTCAATTCTTTTTCTCACCAAATCACTCTGTCTGTTTTTTAATAATTTCACATAGCTCTCTTTCTGTTTTTCAACTTATAAATTCTCTCAATTCTTTTACTCACCATTTTCACAATGTTAATTATACCAGCAGTATTAAGTATAACTAACAGCATTAACTTAGCAGTATTAAGTATAACTAGCAGCACTAATTATACTTAACAGCAGAAACTTTTAATGACATGAATAACAGTACTAGTTCATACAAAACTCTACAAAACATAAAGAGATAAAAGATTTTAAGGATTTAGCATTCCAATACTAGCAATCAAATATTGAAACCTACTTACATAAAAAGCTTTTGTAAGTAAATCTGCAACATTCTTGTCAGTATGGATTTTAACCATATGAATCAACTTCTTTTCATTTCAATCCCTAATAAAGTGATGTCTAATCTCTATATGCTTTGTTTTTGAATGAAAAACAAGATTTTTAATTATGAAAATAGTACTGTTATTATCAATAAAGATTTTGGTATGCAAGAAATTATACCCATAATCAAGTAATTGATTCTAAATCCAAAGCACTTGTCCACAACAACTTGAAGCAGCTACATGTTCAGCTTCTGTTGTGGAATTTGCAACCACGGTCTGTTTCTTGCATTTCCATGATATTAATCTACTTCCAAGGAATTGACAACCTCATGTTGTAGACTTCCTATCTAAGCTTGCTCCAGCATAATCACTATCAGTGTATGCTACCAAATCAAAAGGAGAATCTTTTGGATACCAAAGACCCAATTTAGGTTGACCTTTTAAGTATCTAAAAATTCTTTTCACAACATGAAGATGTGACACTTTTGGGTTGACTTGGTATCTTGCACAGGCACATACTGCAAACATAATATCAGGTCTTGAAGAAGTAAGATACATCAATGAACCAATCATTGATCTATATAAATGAACATCCACTTCTTCACCATCTTGATCCTTGAGCAAAAGCTTTTGAGTTTCCATAGGTATGCGTGCTGTCTTGACATCAGTAAAACCAAATTTCTTCAAAATCTTAGTCACATACTTGTCTTGACTGATAAAAATCCCATCCTCCTTCTGCTTTACTTGCAGTCCTAAAAAGAATGTGAGTTCACCCATAAAACTCATCTGAAACTTCTTATGCATCATCTTCTCAAACTCAGTGCATAATGACTTCTTTGTAGAGCCAAAAATGATATCATCTACATACACTTGAACTAACAGAATATCACCTTTGTCCCTTCTGATAAACAAAGTCTTGTCTATCTTTCCTCTCTGAAACCCATTGTCTAACAAATAAGTTGACAAGGTTTCATACCAAGCTCTGGAAGCTTGATGCAATCCATAAAGTGCCTTTTCTACTTTGTATACTCTGTTAGGGAAGTCTGGGTCTTCAAAACCAGGTGGTTGACAAACATAGTCTTCCTCTTCAATTTTACCATAAAGAAAAGCACTCTTGACATCCATCTGGTACACCACAAAGTCTTTAAATGAGGCATAGGCTAAAAATAGCCTAATTGCTTCAATTCTGGCAACAGGAGCAAAAACTTCATCATAATTAATCCCTTCTTCTTGTGTGTACCCTTGTGCAACCAATCTTGCTTTATTCTTAATCACAATACCTCTTTCATCCTTTTTTGTTTCTAAAGACCTATTTAGTTCCTATAGCTCTTTTTCCATTAAGTAACTCTACCAAAGTCCAAACTTCTTGTAATTTGAATTGTAGAAGCTCTTCCTGTATAGCTTCTATCCAGCTTAGATCCTTTAGTGCTTGAACTACTTTTTTGAGTTCTTCTTGTGATAAAAAGCAAGCAAACAAGCAATTTTGAAAGTCTTTATGGTTTGTTCTTTGCTGTACAGAACTAAACAAACCATGTTCAATCAATTCTTTGTCATTCTTCTTGTTTGAGGTGCTGACTTCAAGTCTTCAATAATTTGTTCAACAGGATGATCTTTATGTATTCTTGTAGTTGAAATAGGACTGACAGGTATAAATGAATTCAAATTATTCATGTCAGCCTCTGCACCAACATCTTTATCATCTGAATAGACAATATCTTCCAAATTAGGCATATTTGGATCATCAGCACATCCATAGACTATATTCTCATCAACAGCATTATCCTCTATGCCAACAGCATTATCAGTTGGACTAACATTATTAATATTGTTAGTGTTGTTGACATTGGCATCCTTCTCTTGATTAACTCTTGGCTCTTTTGTACTTGGAACCTTACTATCTTCATTTCCTGGATCTTTAGCATCCTTCTTTTCCTCCTCTCCTGATGGTTTGAATCCAGCATCAGGAGAATCCTTTGAACTAGAAGAGAATGATGGATCTTGAGTCCATAATGGTAGCAATATGTAATCTTTGCCAGGTATTGTCTCCACTCTAGCTTTACCTACATTATCACATGCTTTTGTACCTGCACTACCATTAGATTGATTCCCTGCAACATCTGGCTTATAATTCATAGATTTTTGTTAGTGTATCAATATCAAAAAGCCATTTTGGTGCACTTCCTGCAACATTAGGTTTATTTTCAAGAAAAGTAATGTGCAAGTTCTCATTTACTATCCTAGTTCTACTGTTAAATACTCTAAATGCCTTGCTATTCATAGAGTATCAAACAAAGAATCCCTCATCAGCCTTCCCATCAAACTTACTGTAAGAACCCGAATTTAAGGTCACTACTATTTTATAATCTCATAATTAATTTATAAATTTTAAACAAGTTACTTTATT
>BQNB010012675.1:0-37494 GCA_026074375.1 Tanacetum coccineum
TGAAAAAATAGACGGATGAGATTGATTCATTGGATCTATGACAAATAATGGGTCTATGTTGATCTTAACTCCTCAATCTTTCTTCCAACCTTGCCACATGACACAAGCTTAATGGACTTATATTTTATTTTTTTTAAATAATAATTATATTATGGATTTTAGTTTTCAGTTCTCTATAAAACTAGCCAAATATTGACATAGTTACACACACATTCTTATTTCTAGTTTCTTAACCTTCTTATATCTAGTTTATCTATTATAGATCCCAACCATCTAAATTATTTCTAAACTCTTCTAAACTCTCAATCTCAAATCAAATTTCTAGTATACCAAATCGTGAAACTTCGCATCGTATTTTTAGAAATCTCTTTGAAGATTCTCAAATACCAAGCAAAAGTACCGAAAAAGTTGCAAAATAGGAAACCAAAGAAGATATTGCACTGATGTCAGCATGGTGTCTCTTAATGGAGTACGTATTTTATTTCAATTATAACGTAATAATTTTTTTTTATTAAAACAGTTACTTTATAAAAATATATTTATAAAATAAATAATTTATTTAATATATAATTTTATATGAAATTTTAAGTAATTAAATTAAATTTAAAAGAACTAATATTATAATTTAGGTTGGGTTGTTGATAAATGATAAAAAAACATATTGGTTGTATAGGTGGAGAAAAAAATATATTTAAATGAGAGATTGAGTTGTGAAAGATTGTACTTAAATAAGTGATCCCAAAACTTTTGGTGTCATGATGGTGAACTAATGGTTTCGTAAAGCTTAATATCAATGTATGTCTTTGGCTTCTGCTTTCTTGAAAATGTTAAAAAGTTGCATTCCTGGTTTTGAATCTTTGGTTGTTTTTATGATTTCGATTTGTTTTTATGATATACTTGATTGATTGGAAACTAACAGGATTTGTTCATGTTTTCTATTATTCAAAACTGGAAAACCTCAACATCATTTCAACACATTTTCAAGTGTTCTTTAGATTAAAGAATAAGCCTCCCATTCTCAAGAAAAATAATTTTTTTTTGTACAAGTAAAAGCAACCTTTGCTTTTTATTGCATGTTATATCAAAACATCAAGAAAATAACATAAAACATCTCTACGGTATAAAAAAGGAACCTATTTGTTAGTGGATTATAACCATGTATTGATCGATCGATCCTTGTTTGTTGTTGTTGTTGTTTAATTTTTTCAACTTCTTTTGCTTTTCAGTCTCTACTCGCCTAAGCCCTTAACCATTATCAAATACCTCTCTTTGTCTAGGAGTCTAGTGGCGTTTGGGTGAACTTATTAGGAGGCATATGTTTGCGTGTCGTGGGTTATTGACTTGGCGGGATATGAGACGTCGAATCAGGTGTTTCATGAGGGCACACTTTGCGATAGTGCGACATGTAGATCACCACGACCTGAGGTACTACTTTTGAGGCCATGGGACCAAGTTCGGCCCAATTGCTACAAAAGAGGAATGGGTGCATGTGGTAGTATGCCTGCCTCATCATGCTCACAAGAGTAATCATATTTATGGTTTAGTTCCGCTATCTTTCTACCAATCCCACCCCTATATATGCATTATGATATTCGTTAAAACATACATATTAGCATTGAAATCATTATATTTATGACATAATAAATAACAAAAAATTGTATTTTAAGTGTAAATATTGTTAAATTTTGGTTATTTCTAAAAAATTATTAAAAGATAAAAAAACCCCTTATAACCCTAGTTAAAATCGAAGATAGAGCCCAAAGAATATTTAGTTACTTAGTACTTAGTACCAACCCAAGTTCATTTCGGCCCACAAATAATCTGGCCCATGACCCGAACGTTTAATCAAATGATATATCCAAAATATCAAGGGATTATAATCAATTGATATATCTAATATATATAAGTTGTGGGTTCTTAGATGTGTTTTATTTTTTGTTTTTACTATGTTTTAGCATTTTTTTTCTTAGTACCATTTTTTTGGTTTGTAGTTTGCATTGAGGATGGGGTTGAATATTCGGTCGGTTATGAGGTTGAAATAAGGTTATGAGTGGAGATGATTGTTTAGTAGGTGTGTGTGTGAAAGAGGGGGGAATGGGGGAAGGGAGGAAAAGGGGGGGAAGAAAAAGGGAGGGAAGGGGGGGAGATTTTCTTGGGAATGAGGGAAAACCGAAAGGGGGAAGGGCGGGGCAGGTCGGAATTAAAAGAAGGCTTAGGGGATTTTTTCATTTTGTAAAGGTAGGGGGAAAGAGGGGGGGGGGGGCGGGGGAAAGAAGGGGGGGGAAAGGGGGGGGGGGGAAACTTTCATATGGGAAAAAAGGGGAGAAGCGGGAGGGTGGGGGGAGAGGGGATTGGTAAGTTTTTTGTGTTTTTTGTTGAGGGCGGGTTGGTAGGGGGCTGGATTTTATTTTTTGTTTGTTGGGGGGAGTTCGATAAGTTTATGAAATTTTATTTTTAATATGTTGTCTATTTTTCAAATTTCTTAAAATTAATAGTTTTTATTAATTAATCTATCATCTTTGTAAATTTTTAACTTTCAAGAATTATTTTTTAAAGGACACCCTCCTATTAAACCATTGTTGATGTTATGTTTGTTTATTTGAAATGTGATCATATAATTAAAATGGAATCATTCTAAATGCACTCTAAACCAAGTCTTAACTTCCTTAATAATTGTTTACGACGCTTATTCCACCCGCTCCTTATTACTTTGATATTCTAGCCTTCTCGATGCTATTCTTCGAACTTGTTCATGCAACTTTGGGATTTGTTGAGTTAAATCAGTCACCAGCAGAAATTAAATAGTTTTTGTGCTCTGTTAATGGTGGTGAGTTTAGATAGGGTGATGGGATTCGATCGTTTACTCGACTTCAAAAGGTGTATTTTCCGTTGGTGCGATTATGTGGCATGGCCAGTACCATCTGTATGATCAATGTGTTGGTTTTACGCTCAGTTTTTATTGGTGGCGTATATAGCATGAGAAATGCATTCTTTGGTTGGAATAGGCATTTGAACTTTGAACTTAGGCACGATATTATCAGTCTGATTTCGCTCCTGTGTGTCTGATTTCGTCGTCGACAACGTCCAAACGCGATCAATATCGGTCGAAAACGGTCAAAATTCTGTCGAGAAATCGGACTGATTTTAGCTCGTCCCTCGTTCAAGTGCTCAAAAAGCCTGTCTAGGACTGATGCCGTGCCTCATTCCAGTTCAAAAGCCTATTAACCAAGAACACCCGCTTCCTGCTATATACGCCACCAATGAAGAACTGAGCGCAAACCAACACATTGACCATATCAGTTGGGACTGGCCATGCCACGTACCCATCTTCTCTAATTCTCCTCCGTAACGTCCTTTCCGATGCTGAAAACATCATCATAAACAGTAACTAATATAGTTATTAAATTTTGTTACGCTCAAGTGATGAAAAATCATAAAAAATATATATTTATATTATATTATATATTCATTTTACCTCCCACGGCATGTGAGGCTTCCTCAAGCGTAAGACCAAAATATGGCCATGTTTCATGAGTCCCCATTGGATGCTTTCTTCTTATCTGTGGAGCCAGAGCGTTTCAACATAAATTCATTTGCTCCAAAGCAGTAATCCCCTGATCAATGTCTATCGTAGCCGGCCCGTCAAGAAAAGCATCCATTAATGTATCCTAATTTATCAACAAAATTCGGACTGACCGCATTTAACCGCCTTTATCAACAGGTGCAGGTACTGCCCAAGAACTCTGGAGTTCACTGTCAACGTATAATAGAACGTGAATATGATTTGACACTCAAGATGGAACTACTTCAAATGGTTATTAAACTATATTAGTATTCGACAATGGTATAACTATAATAGGATCTTGATTATTAGCTATAGTAATCAGTTATCATAGCTTGGTGCCCAAAGTTATCTTAGCCTTAAATCACAGGACTCGTGCAACTCTATTCAATAAAAGTAGTTCTTCGGAACTACCCTTTAAGGGTTATTACTGTTCAAACAATGGTAAAGATGAGAAACGGAAACTCGTAGATGTTAAAACAGTTATTTGGTAAAGGCGAGATGAACTTACATGAATCTTAGAAGTAATATTTCCATTAAGGAAAGTGATGAGGTGTCATTTTATACGCTTTTTAGGGGTTATTTAACCCGTTAAATCATGTAATTATGCCGAAATTATGTACTTAAACGCTTCTTTTTGTGTTTTTAGCATTTGGATGGCTTTTGGAGGATATACACGTGACTTGGGCTCATTTGGAGAAGAAACGGACAAGACAACGACTCCACCAACCCTCATGATGATATTGCGTACAATGTCTGGAGACGGCGTCGCAATTCCTTGCGACGGCGTCAGGATGTACAAGAGACGGCGTCATGATTTCTCAGATGACGTCAGAACGTAGCCGACCTAAAGAGGCCCTAGAAGATTCAAGATAAAAATGATCATTCAACTTGCGCACGAAGTACGAGATAGAACTCGGATTTTGACGATTCAACAGCCCACGCGATCACAGCGAGAAAATCTTCAACTTGGTGAAAGATGACAACACGACGGCGTCAGGATTTTCCAGAGTTAACTCTTCCTTCTTATGTTTCAAGGTATGCTTGAAATCTTTTCATGGAGGGAGTTTATCAATGATACAAGAGATCTGAATGGCTTCATCCATGTTCATTTTATGTTGTGTAAATCTACCAGAGTTAACTCTTCCTTCTTATGTTTCAAGGTATGCTTGAAATCTTTTCAAGGAGGGAGTTTATCAATAATACAAGAGACCTGAATGGCTTCATCCATGTTCATTTTATGTTGTGTAAATCTACCAAGTATTCTAATAAGTTCATTGTATTGTTCCATAACTGGTCTTGAATCAGTCATTTTATAATTGGTGAAATTACTAACAAGGAACTTCTTACTTGATGCATCCTCAGCCATATATTTGGCCTCCAAGGAATTCTATAGTTCTTTTCAAGATTCAATATTTTAGTAAATATCAAACAAAAGATTCGACATACCTTTGAGGATTAGACCTCTATAGACATAGTCATCATTATCCTACTTATTTCTTTTCCTGATTTGTTCCACGGTTACATCATCACCACCATCTTCAGGAATAGGAGTAGTCAGCACATACACCACACCCATAGCAGCAGTAGCCATTGATTATCACCAAATAATCTTCTTTGATTGTTGGTTGTAATAGATCCCAGATCAGGGTGAAGACAATCAATAGCCTAGCTAATTACCAAGATGGTTACCAGATATCACTTGAAGTCGTGTAATCACTTTCCAAAGAAGATTATTCGACCCTATGCCTGGGTTACACGAATACCTCCTTGGGATAAAAAAGTGTTTGTTCTTGTTCTAGGCACATATCAAGAACTCTGTGTTTCTATGTGTTTTTGTTTTCAGTATATTTTTCCATGCAATTGTGATCTCTATTTATAGGGGACTTACTCAAAACCTATTTATGAAATTAATGACCAATTAATCTCTTCCATAATTATCCACCATAATTTAGGAATTAGTGATTTCATGACCAAATTAAATATGGTCAATTAATGCAGTCAAATTTGCCACTTAAATAGGAAAATAACCACCCATTTAATCAAACCACTAAAAGAGTCAGGAAAAATCAGTGACTTAATGGGTGTACACTCCGTACCTCCAAACCCATTTTCAAGTATGATCTAATTCCCAAAATTGCACTAAATTTCCAACAGTCCCTATATAGTTCACCATATAAGTAGGGTCATTTTTCCCTACAATGTTCTTCCCTGGATATTCCTACAAGAAATAAACATTACTAGATGGACTAAATAAAAGTAAATGCATGGCCATTGGGAGCTTCGGGCATCGTTGGTAACACTAACCCGTGCCTTAATTAACGATCAAATTGGTTATCTCCTTAAGAGTTAAGGCCAAGATACCCTTAAAGCATAGCTACAACATTAACAAGTATATTGCTACAAAAGAGGAATGGGTGCATGTTGTAGTACGTCTGCCTCATCATGCTGACAAGAGTAATCATATTTATGGTTTAGTTCCGCTATCTTTCTACCAATCCCACCCCTATATATGCATTATGATATTCGTTAAAACATACATATTAGCATTGAAATCATTATATTTATGACATAATAAATAACAAAAAATTGTATTTTAAGTGTAAATATTGTTAAATTTTGGTTATTTCTAAAAAATTATTAAAAGATAAAAAAACCCCTTATAACCCTAGTTAAAATCCAAGATAGAGCCCAAAGAATATTTAGTTACTTAGTACTTAGTACCAACCCAAGTTCATTTCGGCCCACAAATAATCTGGCCCATGACCCGAACGTTTAATCAATTGATATATCCAAAATATCAAGGGATTAGCATTTTGGATAAGGGGAGAAAATATGAATAAACTGAACCTAACTTGTACTGAAATGTGATCATATAAAATGGACTCAATGCACTCTACACTTAGCATGTACTACGATTATGATGCACATGTTATAGGGGAGCTTTTAGTGATGATGAAAAACTATCAAAGTGTAAATCTTTTGATATTTATATCAAACACTTTGATTGAACTTTTTAATGGTTTTGAAGGATTGTGATGGAATACCCAAAAGACCGACCATGTATTTAAAATTATGAAGTTATAAGGTGGTTAGGCATAGGCATTTAAATCTCTTGATCCAGCCAGAACCGGAGGGATCTACCCAGGGATATCCACTAGTTAGTGTAGAAGTCCTTAGGTATGATACAAAAAAGGAGTAAATGTGAGAATAAGGGAAAAGTGCCGACTGAGATGGAGCTAGTACTGGAACAAACCCAACAAAGTACTAGTTATGAAGTCTCGGTAAGCGCTGAAGGGGTTGAAGAATTAAAAGGAAAAAAATAAGATAAAGGATGAAAAGAAAAAAGCCATCCTTACACTTAGGCAGAAACCGGGTCAATACATCTACTGTCAAAATCACAAAGATGATTGCTGACATTGAAGACTGACATCATGGACCCAGTGATGCAATGCACAACCCTCCCTAGCCACTCAGAATCTCTCAAAAGATTTTTGTTTCATTTCTCATAGAGATTACACGCATGTCTATCAACTTTCTCACTCCGAGTTAGTTGGTATTGAAAAGGTGGCAGTCTGCTCCAGCCTCCGATCACTAAAAACCAAAAGTGCACTATCAAGTCTAGAGCCATCGAGGTCATCCATAAATCTCATTAGGACACTTATCCATTATGAACTGGCTTCTCACACACTGTGAAAAGTAGTAATATTATTAGAGTCCTACACATTATCCTTGTGATTTTGCCAGAACATCCGCGTGATACTTAAGTATACACACTGACGATGGAAATCCTGCTTGAGCCAACATTAAACAAGCTCTCGGTAGGTGACTTATGCGATTCTAAGTGAATCAAACTTGTGATAACTAGAAGGAAACGATGGTGCGATTATTAATGAATCAAACTTGTTCCAGTAGATGAATTAACGGTTGATGATGAATTTTTGAAATGATTAACACTCTTGATGTGTCACAAAACCACTTTAGCAAGTGACAGTCGATTGATTTTCAAATTGATTTTACTATTCAATCGGTGAGACAGTAACTCACTGGTTCACTCATACCGTGTTGTCTGCTTTGAGACGCTCCGGTAATTTGAACGGCTAGTAACTGCGAAACCCCTTTCAAGAAGATTCTTTAAAATACCTATCCGATCACAGGCAGAAATTATAGTATTTTTAATAATTACTACAAAGGATAAATATTAAATTCATGCATTGAAGCAAAATAACATATCACATGAAGAAGATGACACTTGCCACCATGTTGAGCACCTCGTTTCGACAACAATAACAAATAAGAGCTTTTTGTTTAATATCCAAACATTAACAAACATATCCATATATTTGGAAATAAAACACATGAACCAATATGACTCAATCAGAATTACAGCCTACACTAACCAATTTCAGTATTAAATGGCATAAATATTATTAAGATTGCACAAGGAATTGGGTTTTGTATTGAATGCGACAATTCATACTTAAAAGAATGTATTTAAAGTTACGAAAACCGAATAAATCAAGTCAATCTTGTGCAACATAAATAGAACCAAACAGAAACGTAAAGTTGTACCACATTGCAATATCTGATTAGTGGCAAATAGAAGATGATCAGTAACTCAGATGTTGGGTATAACAACTGAACACTAAAACACCAACAATAGTGGATCATCATTAACAACATGATGTTGTCAAATAACAACAATTAATCGCTCACACCATCAAGAACATGAAAAGGCAGCAACAAACCGATCTCCATACTTTCCTGTCACAACATTAAGAAAACAAAAATCAAGTTAAAACAGAACTGCACGGGATCAGATTCCCTGTCCTTTTAAGTCCGAACGACACCTCGTAAAGTTGCTGGAGTCTACGAGCTGGGCACTTCAGTATGTATACAGTTCACGCACGCAAACCTTGAGTAGCATCAACACAGGTTTGCAACACAACGGCGGTAGATAGAAAACTTCAATGGAAGTTAATGGCAGTCATAACATTTTATGATATGTGTTTTTTATTCTATTAGACTCTTCATGGCCTTATATACACGAACTGGTAGTTTAGATGAGGTGCTAAACTTCATCCTAAAGCCAAGGAAGAGTGGAAGCAGTTTGGTAACACCACTTTCCCTTTTACAAGTCAACCACAATGCATTAGTAAGCTTCTCAAAATCTAGTAACTTATATTGTAGCCATGGTATGAACAAACTGTTGTACCTCATGCATGTGAATAAGTAAACTTCCAAACATAAGTATTTCCAAAGCACGAGGTGTGAAAGTGAAGAAAATTAAGTGTTCACTTCTTTGTCAGTATAAAACGTATAAGTTTTTATTGAATATGATAAATTGTGTTAGTATAAAAAGGGGTTAAACACTTGCGGGCTTAAATAAAGTTTTATATAGATATATAAACTTATAGAAACCCATAAGTTCTCAATATAAAGCTATAAAATTGGTAAGCCAAATCAAATTTGATTCGGCTATATTTTCATAATCCTTATTTTCTGTCTTATTTTGAGACTTAGGGGATTATATAAGTTTATTATCAGTCTTAAAATAAGGCAAAAAATAGGCTTATGTTTCATAAGCCGAAACAAACACCATATATAATGTTTTGCAAGTGTTAAAATATGTATTAGGGTCAGGCCCAACTCATTAGGTTAACTTAACTTAGTGTCCAAGCTAAGCGTAACTTATACATACCTAGGTATTCTCTGTACGTACTATAGATTACAAGCAATACAATACTATTTCACTATTCATTACATGGTATCATAGCAAGTGTATCAGAAAATCTCAGAATTTAGGGTTTTTTGTACCAAGGAGTACGATTAAAGGCATAAGATTATGGTTGGTTGAATTGCAAACCTTAAGTTTTTGACAGCCATTTGTTGCAGTCATTTTCTTGAGAGGATTCCATCCTTGTTTCATCTTCCAATTTCAATTTGATCCTGGTGAGATCAAGTTTATTTTAGACTTTTGGTTCAGATTTAATATAAGTTTAATTTTGTCATTGTTAGCTTTCTTGTTTGAATTCAGTTTATCCTAGTGAGATTAAACTGAGTTTGGATTTGTGGTTTAGAGATTTGGTTCTACTTTTGGGATTTAGGTATTTGATGGAATCAATTTTGATATTTGTTATGTTGATGATGTTACTCAGAGTTATGATGTTCATCTCTTACTTGGCTTTATTATTTGGGTATTACATGAAGAAGAAACATAGAGGTTACGCGCATATTTTGCTGAATATGGTAATTGTCTATTCTCGTCAAGTACTAAATGGGTTATTGATTATGGTGTTTTAGATCACATGACAGGTAACTCACATATATTTAATAATTTTGATACGCATGCGTCCTCATCTCATGTTACAATTTCTGATGGGTTTATTTCACAAGTTCTTGGATTGGGCACTTAATTTGAGTCCCTTTATTTCATTATCTTTGGTGTTGAGCCTCTCTAAATTTTCATTTAATTTGTTATCAGTTAGTAGAATTAGTAGTAATTTGCAATGTAGTGTTAAATTCCACCCTAGAGCTTAAGACAAAGAAGACCACGTAGATGGAAAAAATGTGATGGTTTTTATGTTTTTGAACAAGAGGTTTCGAAATCCTAGGTTGAACTTAGCTCATCATCTCCATTTGATGCACCTTGTCGTCTTGGCCACCCATCTCTTCAGAGTTCAAAAAAAATCATGTCATGAATATTCACATTTATCATCTTTAAATTGTGATTCTTGTGAGTATGCTCAACATCAACGTGTCCACTTAAGTCCTCGAGCAAATAAGCGGGTTGCATCCCCATTTGAGCTAGTTCATTCGGATGTTTGGACTCCATGTCCTATTACATCTAAATCTAGTTTTAAGTATTTTGTCACCTTTTTTGATGACTACTCCCGTGTTACTTGGCTTTATCTAATGAAGAATCGATCCGAAGTATTTACACACTTTCGCTCATTTGTTGCTGAAATAAAAACACAATTCCATGTTACTGTTCAGACGTTATGAAGTGATAATGTGAAGGAATATTTTTCAGAGACATTCCATTCATATATGCTTCAGCATGGAATTCTTCATGAGTCATCTTGTGTCTACAGACCAGCCCAAAACGGGGTTGCAGAATGCAAGAACCGCCATATGCTTGAGGTAGCTCGTACACTTTTGTTTCAAATGATAGTTCCTAAACCATTTTGGGCTGATGCTGTTTCAACGGCTTGTTTTTTGATAAACCATATGCCCTCTGCTGTTCTTAGTGGAAATTACCCGTATTCTGTTTTATTTACTACAAAACCTCTATTTCCTATTGATCATAAAATCTTTGGCAGTACGTGTTTTGTTTAGGACACTCAACCTAACATCACCAAGTTGGATCCTAAGTCGCTTAAGTGTGTTTTTTTGGATACTCCTACATTCAGAAGGGGCATAGTTGTTATTGTCCTCAATTTCATCGTTATCTTGTCTCGAGAGATATCACTTTTCATGAAGATTTACTTTACTTTCGAGTCACTACTTATCGTCACCAAGAGGAGAATGATGATTTGTTGGTTTATGTTTCTCCTACCCCTTTTGAAACCACTAAACAATCTGTAGAACTTGACAGTCCGTCCATTAAAGTATATGTTAGGCGACCTCGAATAACATCAGATCTCGTTCGTAAATCATCCTCCCAGCTAAAAGATGCACCAATTGATGCACCAAATGATGCACCAATTATTGCACCAAATGATGCACCTAATGATGCACCAAATAGATATAATGTATATAGAAAAAAACATAGATAATACCAAAGTTGCAAAAATTGTGAATAGTTAGCCGGGCGGTTGACCACATTGTAGCTTGTAATCGGTCAAGGCGAGATTAATTGGTGATTAATCGGATTGACATTTCTAGCAAAATTTGGGTATTTCCGGCAGATTTTATGTATTTCCGGCGAGTTTTTGATATTATTGGCACGACTTTTTCTAAAAAAAAACTTATTATAGATTTAAACAGTTACTATAAGTGATCAAAACAAGTTTATGGTGAGTTTTAGATACTTCCAACAAGATTAAAAGGTTTTTGGCAAGTTTGACCACGGTTGACCACCGTTGATCGCCGTTGACCACGGTTGACCTATATGTTTGACCTTGTTACATTAATCGGCAAGGTTGGTGGCCTTGTAGCGCGTAATCGGCGATTAATCGGCCTTGTAGACCTTGTTTTGCAACACTGGATAATACACTTTATGCGAGATCGAGAACTCGCTAGGGTTACCCATACACAAAAATGAGAATCCTACAAATTGAGTAGTGTAATCCACATTTTTTCACGAGATCTAAAAGTCAAAACATCACAAGTTCCCTTGTTCTCTTTACTAGTTTCAACTATAGTCTGAATGAAGTTTCTTTAAAATTTTGAACTATCAGCCAATTTCAAACCAAACACCCCAATAAGCATGTCCATAAATATAGAAAAAGACAACGATGTTGATTGTGTTTGTTAATGGTGGCGTATTCTGGTCGGCGATGGTTGTCCGGTGGATGGTAGGGGTCGGGTGGACGTTTAACACTACAATTGGGAATCTTTATATTCAAGAAAAAAAGCTTGTCATATTCTTCAACCTCGAAAATTGATTTGAATCCATTCAACAAACTCTTACTTTTTCATGAAACATGTAAAAAAATGGAGTTGGTTGGTGGGTAACAATAGTAATGGTGGCGGTGACGGGTGATGACATTGGTGGTGGCTGGGTTAGGTTATGTTTGTGTTAGTGGATGTGTTTGTTTAAGAGAGATGAAGAGAGTTGGGAGGATGAAGAGGATTGTGGTGTTTATTTATGTCTGTATTAGTAATACACGTCGTATTAAACGATCAAACTAACGATGTTATTAACTTTGGACCAAAAGTGTTACGATTTTGACGGAAACTGGGCAGGATCCTGTTGGAAATTTTTTTAGTGAAAAATGTGTTTTCACTAAATTTGGACATAAATAATTATTAGTAAATATAATTATTAAATGTAAGGCCAGGTCGAGCCAGTATATGTCCAAAATAGAGTCAGTGTGAATGAGATATCGAGTCTTAAAGAAGGTATTTGGAATAGAGGAAAAATGATTAAATGTCAGTTATGAGTTTTGTTTGGAAACTGACAATTGAATTGGCTGTTATTATTTGTTTCAAATGTTTATAACTGTATACAATTTAATTGGCGGTTATTATTTGACTCAAATGTTTATAACTGTAAATTAATGGGTCATTAATTGACAATTTAATTGGCGGTTATTATTTGACTCAAAGGTTTATAACAGAAAATTAATGAATCATTATTAAGGCATTAATTGACATTGATTGCACCATTACACCATATGCATATGAATGTGTATAAATAGATGGCAATCTCAACCATTCCAAGAAACAACAAGAAAAACACACAAGAGAGAAAAGCTCCATTAACAAGTTTTCCAGCAGTCTTTTCAATCAGAAGCACTCTGTTTTCCATGATATTTCAGGCAAGTATGTCAGGTCCGGCTGTACAACAGCTTTGAACGTTGTACCCTGGGAAACAGACGGCGAATCTGTTTTAAGGGAAGCGTGTCCAACACGTGCCTCATTCCACGACCTTTTACTGTTTTCTTATTTATCGTTCATAGTGTCTGTTTTAAGGGAAGCGAATCTGTATTATGTTTCTTTTATGATGATTTACTGTAACTTAAGATGAGCCATCCTTGATCCTCTATACTGAATTCTTTGCATTGAAATGGATAGATGTAAATTTGTTTGTTTTTATTTTGGGTGATTGGGACTGCTTATATTTTATGCGTTCGCTTCAGCTTATACATAACTACATATAAGCTGCTTAATTAATAAGACCTTCGGGAAATAGCTTTTGTGGATTGTATGCATAAGCAATAATGAGATAAGCTTAAACAAACACCCCCTTAGCTTATGCTTTAAAAAGCTTGTTTTTCGGCTAAGTTTTTATTTTTAATTTTTTTTGTATTCTTGTTTTAGATGGCAAACATCTCGATTTCGCCTGTATTGAGCAATACAGCTGATTCCAGTGGTGTTCTCACGAAGGGCATCAATAGAGCTTTACAATGTAAATTGGGATACATTAATGGATGCTTTTCTTGACGGGCCGGCTGCGATAGACATTGATCAATGAATTTCTGTTGGAATGCTCTGGCTCCACAGATAAGAAGAAGAAAGCATCCGGTCGGGACTCATGAAACCTGGTCATATTTTGGTCTTACGCTTGAGGAAGCTTCACATGCCATGGGAGGTAAAAATGAATATATAATATAATATAAATATATAATTTTTATGATTTTTGATCACTTGAGCGTAACAAAATTTAATAACTATATTAGTTACGGTTTATGATGATATTTTCAGCATCGGAAAGGACGTTACGGAGGATAATCAGAGAAGATGGGTACGTGGCATGGCCAGTTGATATGGTCAATGTGTTGGTTTGCGCTCAGTTCTTCATTGGTGGCGTATATAGCAGGAAGAGGGTGTTCTTGGTTAATAGGCTTTTGAACTGGAACCAGGCACGACACAGTCTGATTTTGATCGTGTTTGTCAGATTTCATCATCGACAACGTTCGAAATCGATCAAAATCAGTCGAAATCGGATGAAATCTCACAAAAATGGTCGAAATCGGATTGATACCGTGCCTCATTCCAGTTCAAAAGTCTATTAACCAAGAACACCCCTGCTTCTGCTTATTCGCCACCAATTGAAGAAACTGAGCGGCAAAAAACCAAAACATTTGACCATATCAGTTGGGACTGGCCATGCCTCGTACCCATCTTCTCTAATTTCCTCCGTAACGTCCTTTCGACTGAAAACATCATCTTAAACAGTATCTAAATATTGTTATTAAATTTTTGTTTCGCTCAAGTGTGATATATATAAAAAATATAATTTTATATTATTTATTTATTCATTTTACCCTCCCACGCATGTGAGGCTTCTCAGCGTATAGACCAAATTATGGCCATGTTTCATGGGTCCCATTGGATGCTTTCTTCTGATCTGTGGACCAGAGCGTTTCAACAGAAATTCCCTTTGCTCCAAGCAGGTAATCCCCTGATCAATGTCTATGTTGCCGGTCCTCTGTCAAGAAAAGCATCCATTAATGTATCCCAATTTATCAACAAAATTCGGACTGACCGCATTTAACCGCCTTTATCAACAGGTGCAGGTACTGCCTAAGAACTCTGGAGTTCACTGTCAACGTATAATAGAACGTGAATATGATTTGACACTCAAGATGGAACTACTTCAAATGGTTATTAAACTATATTAGTATTCGACAATGGTATAACTATAATAGGATGTTGATTATTAGCTATAGTAATCAGTTATCATAGCTTGGTGCCCAAATTTATCTTAGCCTTAAAACACAAGACTCGTGCAACTCTATTCAATAAAAGTAGTTCTTCGAAACTACCCTTTAAGGGTTATTACAGTTCAAACAATGGTAAAGATGAGAAACGGAAACTCGTAGATGTTAAAAACAGTTATTTGGTAAAGGCGAGATGAACTTGCATGAATCTTAGAAGTAATATTTCCATTAAGGAAAGTGATGAGGTGTCATTTTATATGCTTTTTAGGGGTCATTTAACCCGCTAAATCATGCAATTATGTCGAAATTATGTACTTAAACACTTCTTTTTGTGTTTTTAGCATTTGAATGGCTTTTGGAGGATATAAGCTGTGATTTGGGCTTCATTGGAGAAGAAAACGGACAAAGGCGATCTACACAACCATCCTGATGATATTTGCGTACAATGTCTTGCGTGGCGTCATGATTTCTATAGATACGTCAGAAGTAGTCGACTAGAAGCAAGAAGATTCAAGACACAAAAATGATCTTCAACTTGATGCGCAGAAGTACCAGATATTATTTTGATCATATCTCCTTCATACGAACTCGGATTTTAAGATTCTATCAGCCCGCAGTGATTCGCACGAGAAAAAGCGTGCAACTATGGTGAAAGGATGACAACACGATGTTGTCTGGGATTTTCCAGGCGTCGGATGTGCAATTATGGGTTTACCCTATTAAATATAGCCTCATAACTTTGTTTTTATCAAGCCCCAAACCCTAAGTCCGATTCTAAGGTTTGGGTAGGTGTTTTTCTAGCAACTTAGAAGGTCTAATTTAATCCATAAACATCATGTGTCTTCAATCTTTTTGTTTGATTATGATTTCTCTTGTTTAAGTATGCTTGGCTAATTCATCTAGTATTTATTTGGGAATGCATAAAACTTGTCATTAGTTGATTAGATCTTGTTGTTTGCGTGACAGATTTAATGAGTATAATTGACTATAGTTTATAATTCTTGTTTCCTATTGCTTCTTATTAATATGTGTGCATGTTTAGACTCTAGAACCCTAGTTACTTAAGTGTATCAAAGATCTAGAGCGGCATGATTCTGTAGAAAGGATTCCATCGGTATAGTTTTCATACTAACATACCCCTATTATGGATGATCTATTTTAAATATTTTAATGTGCGTCTATCTATCTAGGGGCCTTGTAACAGTCTTCATACGACCTCACTTGTGCGTTGCCTTAGCGAGATATCACGTAGACGGTGTTTTCGTGTAATTCGTCATGCTTCTCGGAAATACTTACATATACATCACAAGTGTGACAAAGCAATAGGCAGAATTAGATAGCTAGCAAGGAGTAGTGCATTCTAAGTAAATACGCTTCGTTGTATAATTGTTATTAGATTAAAAGTCAAATTAGTTAAAACAAACCAACCTTCAAACCCGAGATTTACTTGCTTTTGTAAAATATAAAAACATAAAAATAATCTTTTCTCAACCTCGTAGACATTTGTTAAATTTAGTTCAAGCCTTCCCAATCTATTACCCTAGAGAATGATAACAACCTTCAGAGTCTTGTTTATACTCCACTACAACGATTATGTACATTGCCTAGGGAGTTGTAAAACTATTTGTAGGATCGATATTCCTTTATGAAACACTGATATACTGTCAACTATGCGGAATCTAGTTGGCAGTACTTAAGAAGAACACACAATAGTTTCTCAAACGATTTCTATTATAAACCTTTTGAATCTGCCTAAATTGCAGATCCCTAATACAATACTAATAATTCTTAACTGTCGTTTTTCTCCCTCCCCCCTACCCCCCCTCCCCCCCCATATCTCTTTTATCTTCTAGAGATCCTTTTATAACCATAAGGATAAAACCTCTTGTAGATTTACAGTCCTTGTATGACATAAACACTAATCAATTACTATTCATTAAACTAATGTTTACAAGATAATTACTACATAACCATTTAAAATGATAATCGTTTAAGATTCCATTTATCACGACGACTCGATCTTTGACTGGCAGTACCTTGACTTTCTACTTAGCAGTACCTTGACCTTTTGCTTAGCAGTACGTTGACCGATTGACTTGTTTTTCCTAACACTATTTGCGAGAGTTTAATGACGACCGCATCAAGTTTTTGCCGTCGTTGCCGGGGAATAGTTAGGTTTTGAATTTTGTTTAGCTTAGGTCTGCTCGCTTGAATCCTTTCAAGTGAGATTTTATTTTCAGTAAATTAGCTTTCTCGTAGTCTATCTTTTCTTTGTTCTCTTTGTTTGTAAAACCTTCTCTTTCGTTGACCATCATAGGAGACGAAATTTCAAACCAACCCCGTACCTTAGGTGATTACTCCCAACCTAGCCATGAGGGCTACCGAAACACCATTGACCTTCCCGAAGGAGGCAAGGCGTCCCCCTGCGATTCGACACCATCCGGTTGGTGCAAAACGAATGCGCATTCTCAGACTTAAGGTCCGAAGACCCAATCAAAGCTATCATTCTGCTTGATGTCTACACGCGGGATCCATCTTGACTTGGGATGATCTCACAACTCGTTTTCTCGCAAAGTTTTTCCAACCAGAAAGAACAGCTAAACTTCAAAATGATATCTTGATGTTCCAACAACATAAAGATGAATCTCTCTACAATGCGTGGAATCGTTTCAAGGACTTACTTCGAAAAGTCCGTCATCATGGTCTTGATTTATGGCTTCAAGTTCAAATATTTTACGATCATGTCAACTACGCCACCCAGATGGCCATTGATTATGCAGCAGACGACAGACTTAGGAAATTAAGGCTAGAAGTAACATGAGAATCCATCGAGGATTTAGCCTAATACGAAGAAGAAAAATGGAACGACCCAATCTTTTCCGAAAATGCAAGTCCTGATTATATTAATGCCACTTTAGAATAGGAGCTAAGCTAGAAAGTATGGAGTGTCGAGTAGAATCTTTAATGAGGAATGAAGTGCTATTGGAGTATGATGAAGGATTTACGTTTCCCAAAAGGCCTTATTGGGAGGAATTAGAGGGACGGATACTGAAATTGATTGATGATCGGGAAGATCAGCTTAGGCAATTAGAGGAAGATATAAGAAAAACAAAAGACACACTTATGTGTCTTGCAGATAGTTTAAGTGCAACCCTGAAGGTCAAAATAAAGGCACACAGAGTTCATTCCACAAAAATAGAAAAGATTACTAGATTTCCTACTCATACCCCTAGCGTAACCCAAATTGGACTGATGCCGTCCCTCGTTCCAGTTCAAAAGCCTATTAACCAAGAACACCCTCTTCCTGCTATATACGCCACCAATGAAGAACTGAGCGCAAACCAACACATTGACCATATCAGTTGGGACTCGCCATGCCACGTACCCATCTTCTATGATTCTCCTCCGTAACGTCCTTTCCGATGCTGAAAACATCATCATAAACAGTAACTAATATAGTTATTAAATTTTGTTACGCTCAAGTGATCAAAAATCATAAAAAATATATATTTATATTATATTATATATTCATTTTACCTCCCACGGCATGTGAGGCTTCCTCAAGCGTAAGACCAAAATATGGCCAGGTTTCATGAGTCCCCATTGGATGCTTTCTTCTTCTTATCTGTGGAGCCAGAGCGTTTCAACAGAAATTCATTTGCTCCAAAGCAGTAATCCCCTGATCAATGTCTATCGTAGCTAGCCCGTCAAGAAAAGCATCCATTAATGTATCCCAATTTATCAACAGAATTCGGACTGACCGCATTTAACCGTCTTTATCAACCGGTACTGCCCAAGAACTCTGGAATTGACTGTCAACGTATAATAGAACGTGAATATGATTTGACACTCAAGATGGAACTACTTCAAATGGTTATTAAACTATATTAGTATTCGACAATGGTATAACTATAATAAGATCTTGATTATTAGCTATAGTAATCAGTTATCATAGCTTGGTGCCCAAAGTTATCTTAGCCTTAAATCACAGGACTCGTGCAACTCTATTCAATAAAAGTAGTTCTTCGGAACTACCCTTTAAGGGTTATTACTGTTCAAACAATGGTAAAGATGAGAAACGGAAACTCGTAGATGTTAAAACAGTTATTTGGTAAAGGCGAGATGAACTTACATGAATCTTAGAAGTAATATTTCCATTAAGGAAAGTGATGAGGTGTCATTTTATACGCTTTTTAGGGGTCATTTAACCCGCTAAATCATGCAATTATGCCGAAATTATGTACTTAAACGCTTCTTTTTGTGTTTTTAGCATTTGGATGGCTTTTGGAGGATATACACGTGACTTGGGCTCATTTGGAGAAGAAACGGACAAGGCGACTCTACACCAACCCTCATGATGATATTGCGTACAATGTCTTGCGACGGCGTCATGATTTCTTAGATGACGTCAGAATGTAGTCGACCTAAAGAAGCCCAAGAAGATTCAAGACAAAAATGATCATTCAACTTGCGCGCGAAGTACCAGATATTATTTTGATCATAACTCCTTCATACGAACTCGGATTTTAACGATTCAACAGCCCACGCGACCGCAACGAGAAAATCTGCAACTTGGTGAAAGATGACAACACGATGATGTCAGGATTTTCCAGGCGTCGGGATGTGCCAATTAGGGTTTACCTATAAATATAGCCTCATAACTTTGTTTTTATCAAGCCCCAAACCCTAAGTCCGATTCTAAGGTTTGGGTAGGTGTTTTTCTAGCAACTTAGAAGGTCTAATTCAATCCATAAACATCATGTGTCTTCAATCTTTTTGTTTGATTATGATTTCTCTTGTTTAAGTATGCTTGGCTAATTCATCTAGTATTTATTTGGGAATGCATAAAACTTGTCATTAGTTGATTAGATCTTGTTGTTTGCGTGACAGATTCAATGAGTATAATTGACTATAGTTTATAATTCTTGTTTCCTATTGCTTCTTATTGATATGTGTGCATGTTTAGACTCTAGAATCCTAGTTACTTAAGTGTATCAAAGATCTAGAGCGGCATGATTCTGTAGAAAGGATTCCATCGGTAATAGTTTTCATACTACCATACCCCTAATATGGATGATCTATTTTAAGTATTTTAATGTGCGTCTATCTATCTAGGGGCCTTGTAACAGTCTTCATACGACCTCACTTGTGCGTTGCCTTAGCGAGATATCACGCAGACGGCGTTTTCGTGTAATTCATCATGCTTCTCGAAAATACTTACATATACATCACAAGTGTGACAAATTGGATAGCTAGCAAGGAGTAGTGCATTCTAAGTAAATACGCTTCATTGTATAATTGTTTCCTTACTAGATTTTATTAAAAGTAGAATTAGTTAAAACAAACCAACCTTCAAACCCGAGATTTACTTGCTTTTGTAAAATATAAAAACATAAAAATAATCTTCTCTCAACCTCGTAGACCTTTGTTAAATTTAGTTCAAGCCTTCCCAATCTATTACCCTAGAGAATGATAACAACCCTCAGAGTCTTGTCTATACTCCACTACAACGATTAGGTATATTGCCTAGGGAGTTGTAAAACTCTTTGCGAGAGTTTAACGACGACCGCATCAAGTTTTTGCCGTCGTTGCCGGGGAATAGTTAGGTTTTGAATTTTGTTTAGCTTAGGTCTGCTCGCTTGAATCCTTTCAAGTGAGATTTTATTTTCAGTAAATTAGCTTTCTCGTAGTCTATCTTTTCTTTGTTCTCTTTGTTTGTAAAACCTTCTCTTTCGTTGACCATCATGGGAGACGAAATTTCAAACCAACCCCGTACCTTAGGAGATTACTCCCAACCTAGCCATGAGGGCTACCGAAACGCCATTGACCTTCCCGAAGGAGGCAAGGTGTCCCCCTGCGATTCGACACCATCCGGTTGGTGCAAAACGAATGCGCATTCCACGGACTTAGGTCCGAAGACCCAATCAAGCTATCAATTGGCTTGATCGTCTACACGCGGGATCCATCTTGACTTGGGATGATCTCACAACTCGTTTTCTCGCAAAGTTTTTCCAACCAGAAAGAACAGCTAAACTTCAAAATGATATCTTGATGTTCCAACAACATAAAGATGAATCTCTTTACGATGCGTGGAATCGTTTCAAGGACTTACTCTGAAAAGTCCGTCATCATGGTCTTGATTTATGGCTTCAAGTTCAAATATTTTACGATCATGTCAACTACGCCACCCAGATGGCCATTGATTATGCAGCAGACGACAGACTTAGGAAATTAAGGCTAGAAGTAACATGGGAATCCATCGAGGATTTAGCCCAATACGAAGAAGAAAAATGGAACGACCCAATCTTTTCTGAAAATGTAAGTCCTGACTATATTAATGCCACTTTAGAACAGGAGCTAAGCTAGAAAGTATGGAGTGTCGAGTAGAATCTTTAATGAGGAATGAAGTGCTATTGGAGTATGATGAAGGATTCACGTTTCTCAAAAGGCCTTATCGGGAGGAATTAGAGGGACGGATACTGAAATTGATTGATGATCGGGAAGATCAGCTTAGGCAATTAGAGGAAGATATGAGAAAAACAAAAGACACACTTATGTGTCTTGCAGATAGTTTAAGTGCAACCCTGAAGGTCAAAATAAAGGCACAAAGAGTTCATTCCACAAAAATAGAAAAGATTACTAGATTTCCTACTCATACCCCTAGCGTAACCCTTGAAACACTCAACCCTACCATGGTGCATAGGGTCTCGATGATTTTTGAAATTGAACCCACTATCTGTAGAACCCCCCACCAACACCTAAATTCCAACATCAAAATGCCAATACTTCATTCATTCGAGGAAAATAAGATTGAGTACGAAGATGAAGATGAAGTCGAGATAAAAATGATGACAACCGGAATGGATAAAGAATTGTTGGAGTATAACCTTCCTAAAATGACGTAACCTCGATTATTTGTCATAATTTTTCTCTAACCTCAAATCCACCCATCAACCCAAAGGATTCGGGTAGTTTTAGGATGAAGGTAGTAGAACCCTTGACCATCCACAGACCACCTTCACCCCACATGGCATACTTCCATTGAAATATAATGAAGAGATGGTGTTCATGTAAGAGTAACGACATGATGTATAAAGATCAAAATTAGATTAATAGGATAAAAAGTTACTTAAGTAATGCCTTCATGATCACTTGGTCTTGCCATGGGCCCTTATCTGACCGCATGTAACCGCCTTTATCAACCGGTGCAGGTACTGTCCAAGAACTCTGGAATTCACTGTCAACGTATAATAGAACGTGAATATGATTTGACACTCAAGATGGAACTACTTCAAATGGTTATTATTAGACTATATTAGTATTCGACAACGGTATAACTATAATAGGATCTTGATTATTAGCTACAGTAATCAGTTATCATAGCTTGGTGCCCAAAGTTATCTTAGCCTTTAAACACAGGACTCGTGCAACTCTATTCAATAAAAGTAGTTCTTCAGATCTACCCTTTAAGGGTTATTACTGTTCAAACAATGGTCAAGATGAGAAACGGAAACTTGTAGATGTTAAAACAGTTATTTGGTAAAGGCGAGATAAACTTACATGAATCTTAGAAGTAATATTTCCATCAAGGAAAGATTTCATCGTGCTCCATAAAAGTCTAAACCCAGACCTTTCGTTGCTAATGTACATATATTAAGTACCTCGGGGTAGTTGTTACCATCAATGCTTTGGAGACACCATCATGTATAAACGAGCTTTAAAAAAATATTCGAGTTCGAACCTAGTGTGATTAACAAGCTTTTGAGCATTAATTCCTTCAACAAGTTATATAAGTTAGTCGAGCCCGAGCCGAGCTCGAGCTTTATATATATAAACGAGCCGAACTCGAGTTCTGGCTTGTGATCAGTCGCTCGTTTTCCACCCTACGTAAATATTATAAACTAAATGTTCTATGATTGTGATAAATTATTATACTTACCATAGTTGAATGAGGTTTTATTGGTTTTGTCTTTTTTTTGGTTACCATGTGGGTCCGCTTTTTAGACTGACTAATCCACGGGGTTTGAACCCACCGCCACACAGACTCAAACCAGGTAAAGCGCTCCCTTTTCAGGAGGTTGGCGTGACTACTTCAGAGTTGTTTGCACTTAGCAGGAATCGAACTTGGGTTCGTCCTAATTTTTATCGTAAGGAGTACTCGAACAAGATAAACCAGAAATTCACGCATCCAGCACACTTCTAAGCAAAACTCGCCGGCTCTTCTCCTAACATTCCCATCACTAATCAGTAACCTTTCAAATAAATTTTAAAACACAAATTTTAGTGACTGATTGTGTTCGTACATTAACTATAACCTTTCAACAATCAATGAAGCACTTGTTTATGTCATATTCACCAAAGTAGATAGTTTTAGTTGAGTTTTTTAAGTAACCATAGTAATTAATCTGAAAAAATAATTAACAAAATACGTACTTTGAAAAGTATTTAGATAAGTACTTAACATTTTTCTTTTTCTTTTCTCTTCTTCATACAAAGATATATATTTAAATTAAACCAAAGTCTCCTACATCTGTTATCATGAAAGATCTTTGATCTATTATCAAATCCAAAAATAGAAAAGAATTAAAAAGGCTGGAGCCATCGTCTTCCTCTTAATGTTATCGTCTCCTATGTCGGTGTCATTGCCGACTCTGTCACCGGTGAAGGTGATGACTACGCCATAATTCTAAGTTTCTAACATCATCACTCGGATGGATGTACCGACGACGAGCAAAATAAAACATGGTATTTCGAACAATAGTTACTTCCATCTGTTTTTATGATTTAAAAAAAAAATAAAAAAATAGTTACTTCCACAGTTTATTAATTATTTTTCAAACTACATACTTTGTTAATTATTTTTTCAAACTACTAGGGTCACTTAAAAAACTCGTTTATTTTAAGTTCACCATAGACGCATGGGCCGACTATGGTCCGTTTGGTTTGTAGGTGGGTTTAAGATTAAAATTGGGATTTGACATTGAATTTGGATTAGTTTTTAGATTTGAATTTAGTATAAAAGAGATAAAATGTAAAAAGTTGTTTGTTTGATATTAAAAAATTAATGTAAACCAGCCAATGTCATCAGGTTTTGCAAAAGGAGAAAATGAAGGACCGATGAGCAGCAAAATCGAAATAGCGAAATTTTTGGATCGTACGAAAAGCTAGCCCAAGTGTACCAAACATTGGTTTTTAGTCCAAGTCCTAGTTTTCTATCCTAAACCCTTGAACCAAACTGTCTCTTAATATCTTGATTTTATTGGTACAATAACATTAAAGGGGTGTTTCTTTTTCCTTTATTCCCACTTAATGAGTGAGCCCAACCATTAACGCCTCATAATTGGGGGACTCGTTAAAACTAGATTCTCCCTAATATGTGACTGATTAAAACATCCATATGTTACCATTTAATTTAGTAATCACCCTAAGTACTTTTTAATATTGAAAGAGACATTCGTATAATTTTGACTGCATAGTTAGATTGTGAGAGTGATGCATGGTCAACAAGCGTGTGGTGACCACTAAAACCTAATTAACACAAATAAAAAGTAGATTAATAAACTATAAACTATGACGACCAGGACGGAATTTAGAAGGGACTATGGGTGTTAAAAAAGCCTTAAGAAACATACCGGTATCGACTAAGAATCAAACCGTATATTAGAATCATGATCCAACTCTTAGTTCCTTGCATAGTGTATATCGAACATCATAAGATAAAGGGCAAAGGCCATAAATGACTAACTTACTTATCCTAATTTACTGCTGTTCCTAGTCAACTCTATAAAGGTACACACAAACATGTATACATTCAAATTTTTAACAAAATGAATAACTTTCGGTTATATTTCTAACGATCGTTATTTTTATTATTGCATGTTAGTCCCTTTATATACTATATTTTTTCTAGATTTGACCTGTCTCAAACGGACCCTCTATATCCATTTCACGACTCGGGTTCGAAAGTGATTTTAGCGAACAACGTTTCTGACAATTTTAGTTTGAACCGTGACTGAATCTCAACGAAATGACCAAAATGCCCCTTACGGGCATTGCTGCTGGACTTTTTATATTTTTTAATAAAACGCAGAAATTTGACTTCGGTTTTGACCCGTTCATGAGATTTTAAGACTAACAAGCCTCGTGGCCAATGTTAAAATGTTCATTCCGAACAACTTTCATGTTTCGCCGGAAGGCTATTAACGGACTCGACATATCAAATCGTGACGTTTTCAAATCTGCAAAACTTATTACTTTTTTATAACTTATTTTTATACACGTTTTTCTACATGTTTTATCCAGGTTTTATACACACATTTTTATAGACAACTTTTATACCCCAAAACATTTTTATACAATATTTTTATAACGTTTTTACACACATTTTTATCCACGTTTAAAAAAATTGCATAAAATGTGTCTGTTAAAATACGGTGTATAAAACTGTTATGTATAAAATGTGGATAAAAGCATGTAGTAAAATCGTGTATAAAAAACGTTGTGTATAAAAATGGGTGTATAAACTCGAGTTATAAAAATTATGTGTATAAAAGATCATGTGTATAAAAGTGTCTATATAAAATGTGTGTAATAAAACCGTTGGATAAAATCATTGTAGAAAAAACTTGTGGGCATAAAAAATATGTGTATAAATAAGTATTATGCTTGCAGATTTGAAACGTCCGATTTTGTAGTACTGTCGAGTCCTGTTATAGCCTTCCGGCGAAAACATGAAAGATGTTCGGAATGACATTTTACTTTGCCACGTGGTTTGGTTAGTCTTAAAATGCATGATTAGCGGGTCAAAACGGAAGTCAATTTTGCGTTTTATTAAAAATTAATAAGTTCCAGCAGTAATCCCATAAGGGCGTTTTGGTCATTTTCAGTGAGATTCAGTCTCGGTTATGGTTTTTAAAACTAAAATGTTGTCCGAAACGTTGTTTCGCATAAAAATCTTCTTTAGAAACCGAGTCGTGAAAATGTTATATAAAGGGTCGTTTTAGGAGGTGTTAGTCTAGAATAAATATAGTATATAATGGACCTAATTAACACAAATAAAAAGTAGATTAATAAACTATAAACTATGACGACCAGGACGGAATTTAGAAGGGACTATGGGTGTTAAAAAAGCCTTAAGAAACATACCGGTATCGACTAAGAATCAAACCGTATATTAGAATCATGATCCAACTCTTAGTTCCTAGCATAGTGTATATCGAACATCATAAGATAAATACTTTTTAAGTTGACTCTCCACCAACAAAATTCAAGTTCCGTCCATGACGTCGACCATTTAATCTTAAAAGTATGAACGAATTCGCATTGTAGGTATCATTACTAGTACCCAACAATAATAATACGAAGGAGATACGCTCGGTCAAAGTTGGTCAATTTCTTAAACTTTTTAAAGTACAAAGTGAGCTGATTGAAACATTAAATTGAGTTTTCGAGCGTTTTCGGGTCCGTTTGAGCTATAAAAACCTTAGCGTATAATAGTGTATCACTTATAAAATATTAGGGCGCGTTAGAAACTTTATAAAACGATATTAAGTAAGTGTTAGGAGTTTAATAAAAATGAAAAGATTATATTTGACGTAAAGTATATATTAGCGAAATAAAAATGAAAACTAGACGTTAAGGATACTAGGGCGTCTAGACGTGAAATAGACTTAACGGATATATTTAGACAACACTAATGTTTGTAATTTCTAAACTTTCTAAAAATAGTAACTTTCTAAAAACAAAAACTTTCGGTTTAAGTGTCGAAACTAAATTAAAAACTCTATATTTTTCTTAAGTCACGTTTTGACTATATAAATTAAGACACAAACACGTGTGGATGATATTGACTACTATAGTTGATAGAATCTTGATGTTGGTTTGTTATTTAGCTATTGGGTTAGCATGAGACCTGTCAAACCCACCCCCTATCAATGTTAAGCAAACAATATCAATTATTTAAATTAAATGTAATCGTGAAAAAAAGAAACCTATTTGGTGGCAAAAGCAGAAATGAAGTCGCAACATTGGTACCTATTCGTGGCCTTGTATTCTCTAATATTATTTTATCTTGTTTTGCTTTGAGCCTTGACTCTGAGAGACCTAAAAATATCCTTGAATATAAATGTAGGACGTTCCTCATCCTGATCAACAAAATTAGATGGAGCAGAATGTTTTTGTATATCTCTAGCTTTCTTTAGCACTAAAGCTTCGTGTGGAAAAAGAGCATTCCATCCCCTTTTATTAGAAAAAATAATCATCTTAAAGAGAAGAACCATAAAGGCTAGAGATGTCAATTTATCTTTAGCCGGTCAATCAGGAAAAACACTAGCTTAAAAGTAAACGGGTCAAAAGTTATAATGAAACAATAACCATTGTAATCAAATCCAACCTTTACCCAAAGTACCCATGTTGCCAGCTACAATAAAATGAACAAAATATAATTTATTACTCGCGAAACAGACTTTACAACACCTCTGACATTGATGGTCGGTGCGTGAAGGGATAAATTCGGCTATTCGACCCCATTGATATTCATGCTATGTCATAACATCTATTAATTTCAAATCCTCTTCTTCAGTTCACTTGTCCATATTGAGTGAATGATCTAACTTATTACACCAGCCACGCGAAGAGATTCAAACCATTTAACTAAATTTTTACCAAGCATGTAAATACTTGTATGAGCGCATTTAATACCTTTCTCGGCATTGCATTTGTATCATGCTGAGGAGCAATTGTTGCGACTTTATTCCAGCTTTTGCCACCAAATAGGTTAGCTGCTATTTTCAGACGCTTGTCCTCATCAAGTTCCCACAAAATCAGTATAAAGTAGGAACTGGACAAGTGTTTGAAAATCAGCTAACCTATTTGGTGGTAAAAGCTGGAATAAAGTCGCAACATTGGTCCCCGTCAGGACACAAATGCAATGTCGAGAAAGGTATTAAATGCGTTCATACTTACATGCTTGGTAAAAATGTAGTTAAATGGTTTAAATCTTATTGCATGACCGATGGTGTAATAAGTTAAATCCTTCACTCAATATGGGCAAGTGGACTCAATAAGAGGATTTGAAATTAATAGATGCGTTGAAAGAACATGAATATCAATGGGCTCGGGATAGCGGAATGCATACCTTCAGCATCGACAATCAATGTTAGAGTTGCTATAGAGTCTGTTTCGCGAGTAACAAGTTATAGTTTTATTCATTTTATCGTAGCTGGCAACATGCACCACTACACAAAGGCTTTTATAGATCACTCCATATAGGGCGATTTTGTTAAAAGCCGTTCTATATGATGGATAAAGAGGGGAAGTTTAACAAAAAGAACGGTTATTAAGATAAAGACCGATCTATTTAATGTTAAAAATAAAAAGAACTGTTATCAGAGAAAAGAACGATCTATTTATAATTCACAAACTCCCACACAAAATAGTTGTATTCACGTTTCGCTTTAGATAGATCGGTTTTTCATAAATAACCGTTCTATATATTTCACTCCAATTGTTTTAGCGGGATATAACTTTTCATTTGCGGCTTCATCAAAATTCACCAAAAATTTTTGAACACACAAAACACAATACCATTTCCCTAAACTCACACCCTAGCAAAAAAGCCTCTCTCTAGAAACAAATGCTCTAACCTCTCTCTATAAAAAAAACAGATCTCATGGCTATCTTATAATACCATTCAATTATTTTAGATCTGATTTTTCAAGCACATCTTGGTAGGGTAATTCTATTTTTCCTTGATCTCTGATCTATTATTATATTTTCCCCATATTTGATGCGCCGGCTCTAACATTGGTTGCAAGAGTTGCAGGGTCCACTAGCACTATTTCAAAAATTGATAAACTTTGGGCACGTGTGGATGGATAGAGAGTGAGTATGGGAGGTGCAGGTGTGACATCCTTTGATTGGCTAGTTGCTTCTCAGTGGGACCCACGCTGGTGTAAGCACTCTTTTCTTTCATTTTCAAAATGAAATAGGCGTGTGAATGAGGATAGATACTGGTAGAGTTGTAGTATCTATATTTTTTTTCTTTATTCTTATACTGTGGAGATAGAAAATGGTGTGCTTGAACTAATTTGATTTGTGTCTAATACTCAAAGCTTTGGCTCTATTGAACAGCGAGCATGTTTACACTCAGGGATTGTGAATCAAGTGTCGCAATAATGAAGTGTATTATGGTGATATAAGAAATTTGTAAATTAGTTTTAGATATAGTACAGGTAGACCTAATGAATTGATATGCTAAAGGTCGACACAAAACCAATGAAGCGAATTTAAATGCAGTAGTAATTGTGTCCTTAGACACATTTTTATAGTGGTATGGAAAGCATTAGTGTTTTTCACTATTTTTCATATGTTTTGATTTTCGTATGCAGTACATGGAGGCATGGCATATCTCTGTCGACTTTATATAGAAGAAACAGTCTTTGCTCCGGGCTAAGTCTGTTGGTAAGTCTCGAGTAACTATGAACTCATACTTGTACTAAAGGTAGCAATATGGTTGGGTTGGGAAACAAGTTGTAACGGGTTGGTTTGACTAACAAGCTTTGTCTGTTCAGTTTTGGTATTTTTGTTAATTAAGATTTAAAAACACTATTATTTAATAATCTAAATCTTTGAATTAAACGTTTTAGGAAGTTGATGCTAATATAGAAAGACTTTGGCTGGCTTTCAACACGCATGAGTTATGACTCTTCTCGTTCAACTTAATATTTTTGGAATTGACTGGTTTTAGATAAATTACAACCTGAATCGACCCATTCATATAACAACGGGTCGAATTGTCACATTTATTGCTGGTTTTGGATTTTGACTTTTATATGATAAGTTGTCTCGTGTTAAATGGAGGCGAGTCTGATGCTTAACTTGTTTAACAAATTTCAGGTGGTTGGAGATACTGAAGGTGCTGTGTTTGGTGGTTTAGTTGAGGCACCCTTGAGGCCATCAACAAAGAAAATATATCTGGTATCCTAAATTGAGATACTTCCTAGTTGGTATATATTGATTGATATATCCTAACGTCGATTTTTAGCTGAGATACTTCCTAATTACTATGCGGGTATCAAATAACACATTGGTTTTTACAAATGCATCTCCTGTTATATTTCATCTTTCATCCAACAGGTACTGCATTTTCTCCCTAATACGCGTAAACCACTTAACTTTCTGCGGTTTTTATAGCTAAATGGTTAGAAACCAATATGCAGCTAAATGGTTAGAAACCAATATGCTGCTTCTTTGTATTTGGTTTCTTTTAGTGTAGCAAGTCTCTTCTATATCCACTATATCATTTTAGTGGGACTCTTTCTGTGTCATGATAATTGCAATGTTTGCCAAATTGTTTTGATTTTTTTGACATAGTATGAGCTTAAATACTTGCATAGCCTAATTGCTTTTGTATTAAGCAGGTGCCAATCGCTATTTCACTTTGTGCTCAACCGTGTATCTAGCCCTTGGTGGTGGCAGTCATTTTGCATTGTATCTTGATAGTGACTTGTAAGAGACTCTTGTAAGAGACTCTTGCTACAGGTGAACCTAACATGTGTTAAAAATTGTACTACTATATCTTATTCTAATTATGATATTGTATTGGTCTTGATTGTGAAGGCATTAGTTGACTGTGTGATGGATGCAAAGAGACTAAAGGCGAATTATGGCGTTAATGTCCTTATAAAAACTATATGATGGTAAAGAGATTAATGGAGAATTGTGACGTTAATGTGCATCTTAAAAAACTTTGTTATTTTTTGTTTTTGGATATTGGAATGTTGTTTTTGTTGCAGCCATTTGTATTAATATATTTATTGTATTTGTTATGAGTGAATGGAAATTCAGCAAGATATGCATTGTGATGAAAATCTGGATTTTTTTTGTCAGAAAATTGCTTTAAAAGAGCGGCTATTATGTATTAACCGTTCTAATTGTTATGTTAAAAAGATCAGTTATCAACCGATCTATTTGGGTTCCCCACATATAGATCACTCTTGTATAGACCGGTTCATAACCGATCTATATAAGGTGTTTCAACCGTTCTATTTAGGGTTTTTTGTAGTAGTGATGGATAGTTTGGCTCAAGGTCAAATTTGATTACAGTGATTATTGTTTCAAAACAACTTTCGAATCATTTACTTTTAAGCTAGTGTTTTTCGTGATTGACTCGTTAAAAATAAATTGCCACCTCTAGTCTTTATGGTTCTTTTCTTTAAGATGGTTATTTTTTTAATTAGAGGAGATGGAAGCCTCTTTTTCACACATAGCTTCACTGCTAAAGAAAGCTAGAGATATAAAAAACGTTCTGCTCGATCTAATTTCATTGACCGGGAGGAGAAATGTCCTACATTAAGGATATTTTTAGGTCTCTACTTTGAGAGTCAAGGCTAGCCAAACAACTTAACTAATCTTAGAGATCAAAGCCGAGGGTATGCAACTATAGAATTTCTTTTATCAGGAAGAGGAGGGGGGGGTTGATTATAAATCTCTTTGTGAAGTTGCAGAACTAGGAACGTTACAAGGGTAGACAAGACTCATAAAATGACAGTAAGCAAAAAAGAAAACGATGAAGCACAATGTGAGTTTCGAAAGGAAACGACATAAGGGGGGAGGGGAGGGGGGAACTATTATGCTAATATGAAGTGATAACACATCCTAAAATAAAAATTTTATTGACATTGTACTTTCTAACTTATTTTTATATTTCACTAAACATGATGTTGTCCTTATATATTTCACATTATAAGTAGGGTCATTTTTCCCTACAATTCTTCCCTGGATATTCCTACAAGAAATAAACATTACTAGATGGACTAAATAAGAGTAAATGCATGGCTATTGGGAATTAGGGATCTGTTGGAAAACCTAAACGTTGCCTTAATTAATGATCAAATCGTTTATCTCCATTAAGAGTTAAGGCCAAGATACTTACAACATTGCACAATTCTTAGATGATTGAAATAAATTTCTGATAATATTTATATTAGAATCTTCAGATGTATTTCAAAATATACATGCCGGCAATCACCGATTTACATGTTATTGCTGATTGAGGTATATATTCCACTAAAGGTAAAAGGTAAAAAATGTCTCTAAAATGATAGTGGGTAAAATGGGCCGAAAAGTCAGCTAGAGCATTTATAATATCTAAAAACCATGCTTTGACACGCAATAAAAACTACATTTTTTGAACCGAACCCTTTTTTCACCCGTTAGCAAGGTTATAATTAGCGTGAGGCGTGGCGTGGCGGCATGACCAAGCCTCACGTCTTAGCGGGTATGGCGTAACGTGGCTTAAGGCGGCCCAAAAAATAAAATATTTATATATTCATATCATATTTCGTATATATTGAGTTTACATAAAGTTAAGAAACTATCCTTACATGTAATATTCTTCATTTTGAAAAAAAATTCTTTTTATCGGAGTTGAATCTAAAAGGCTCGCCACGCCTTACGCCTTAGCGCGCCTTTTCACGCCTCATCTCTCGCCACGCCTAGAGTCGACGCCTTGGTCCATTTCGTAACGTGGAGGCCACGCCTCACGCTTTGGCGACGCCTTGACGCCGTAAAGGCGTGCGTTAGAACAAGCCCGTTAGCCAAGATGCCTATTTTACCATGTACATGCTAATACGAATTATACATGGTAAAATAGGCAAGTTGGCTAACGGGTGAAAAAGGGGTTCGGTTAAAAAAAGTAGTTTTTATTGCGTGTTAGAGCATGTTTTTTAGATATTATAAATGCTCTTGTTGACTTTCGACCCATTTTATCCACCATCATTTTAGACTAGCTTTTTCCTGTTTACCTTGTGGGAATATATAGCCAGAATCAGTTAGTAACATGTAAATCGGTTAGATTGCCGCATGTATATTTTGAAATTTTATCTCAAAGATTCTAATATAGATAACATAAAGTTTAATTTCATTCATCTAAGAATTAGGCTAATATACTTGTTAATGTTGTAGCTATGCTGTAAGGGTATCTTGGCCTTAACTCTTAAGGAGATAACAAATTTGATCGTGAGTTAGTCGATCTAGTAATGTTTATTTCTTGTCGGAATATCCGAAGAAGAACATTCTAGGGAAAAATGACCCTACTTATAAGGTGAAATATATAGAGACAACATCATGTTAAGTGAAATATACAAAATAGTTGGAAAACAATGTCAAGAAGATTTGTATTTTGGGACCTGTATCATCAGAGGCGGAGCCGAGAGGCGGAGCCGGGAGGCGGGAGGGGGGGGGCACCACCGAAAATTGTGCAGTGTAAAGTTTTTGAATTTTCGAGGTATTTATTTAATTTGCCCCTCTAAAAATTATTGTCTTCTCTAAATTGAAAAGAAAAATCCGTGTTTAGGATGCAAAATATATTTTGGGTGTTGCAATGGAGGCTTTAAAATCTTGAATTATAATGATGGTGAAGAAGATGAGATGAAAGAGAAGGGTTTGATGCATGGGATACAAATTTGAATGCTATTTGAAAGCTTCACCCACGGTTGATAAGTTGAGTTTTAAGCCGATAATGGTTCGAGGTCGTGCCATTATAAAGAAAGAGAATTTGATGCATGGGATACAAATTTGAATGCTACGAGTACAAGGGACGAGTTTTTTTCAAGTTAGGGAGGATGATGCAGTTCTGCCTTCATCATAGATCCTAAGATCTAGGTCCGAATTTTATTATTTTTAAATTTTGGGGTTTATTTTGTCATTTTTAGTTCTGCAAAGTTTGAGTCGGGTTTTTAAGTTTAAATAGCTTTTTTTCAACTAATTAATTAGTTTAAATATTTACATTTGTTTGAGGTTTAAAAGAGGTTAATATATTGATATTGACAATAAAGTTTTGCTTTAATCGAGTTCTTCACTAAAATTATCGATCTAATTGTTCTTTCAATTCGTTTTTAAGATCCGCATAAAAAAGAAGTCCACTTAATTACAAACCAATTTTCTTTAAAAAAAATTGCAAACCAATTTATTCATGCCACGTAAGATTTGACATATGTTTAGACGTGTTTTTACTTTTTAGTAATCCCAGCAACCAATTGAGGTTTAAACGGCATACTATAAAAGCATCAAGCATGTTCAAATCACCAACGTCTTTTTTTCATTATTCATTAATACATGAAATTGACTAGTTTTATGCGTGCACATTAGACTATGTTTATCAATAATCTAAAACAAATCAACCACTCAATAAAATAGTATTTTATTATTTATCCACATATACAATCAATCAATACATATAACTAATCTCAACTTTCTTATCATTTATCAACAACTCAACCTAATATATTATATTATTTCTTTTATATTTAATATAAATAAATAAAAATATGCATTGCCACTCCGAATATGACATGCGTCAAGGTTGTATGATTCTCTTTCTTTGTTATGTGTTTTTTTAATATAATTTTAAGTATTTGGTACTTTCTGTACCTCCAATCGGTTGGCAACCCCATTGATAAACTACATGAAATTGTGACAATGTTCTTAACATGGTATTCGTTTACGCTTCGATCTTTCAGTAAAAAAGAGGGGAGCTGAGAAGCGGCAATCATCGACTAAAAAAAGGGCATGGGGGAGTACAGAGATAAGTGAAGGAGGCTTATTGGGTGAAAACGTGTAGTGAAAAGGTGATTTGCCACTTTTACCATACGGTCGAATAATTTTGCTATCATGGTCTCTAAAACTTTATTGCTCTGTAGGTATAATTGAGAAGAAAAAGAATGATGACGAAGAATACTACGAAAGTAGACGTAAGACAGTGAAGAGGGTGGCGCAGCGAAGGTAAAAGGACCTTACCTGAGGTAAAAAGGTAAGGTCTCGGTAACGCAACTGCTTCTAGAAAAATTACCTTATGCAAATGTGTGCGCAAATCCACAACCCAACAAAAGTACAAACATTACATGATAACGACTTCATATTAGTTCTACTGTACTAGCGAGCATTATATTATAAGCTACATACATGCATATATAACATATATAAAACAGAAACAAAACTCTAGTAGTCCCTTTGAAGCCAGGCTCTTCGACATGATGAGGACCACCAACACCGACTCCATAGTCGGAATTGCGATACCCGGGTCCATATCGACTCTTGTACAAACCAGCATGCACCAACGTCACATATAGAAGCTCAGTAAAAGCTAATATTATTATGAAAGCTTCCACTATCCTTATAACCTCTATCCCTCCCACGTTTATCTCCAATTGCATGCCAACCTACATGCATGCATGCACACGTACAATCATTATATCATTCATTAGCTGATAACTACTTATACTTGAGGGTATTTTTGAGCATTTTAGAAGTTGAAGCATAAGCCAATGTTTGAAACCCGGTTCGAACCGGAAGGGTCAACCGGTTGAACCGGTTTTGGTAAAAAAATGGGACAAGAACCGCCTGTTTTTATCGTGTCTGTCTCCTTTTCCACAAGAAGCTTTACTGCTAAAGAAAGCTAGAGATATACAAAAACATTATGCTCCATCTAATTTTGTTGATCGAGAGGATGAACATCCTACATTTATAGTCAAGGATATTTTTAGGTCTTTTCTTTCAACTATTGAAGTTCTCTAATCTGGGGGGGGGGGGGGGGGGGGGTTGGGGGGGTTTAAACCTTGTGCAAGTTGATTATAAGTACCCATATATCTTATATCCACATATCACTTTCATTTTTGGTGGTAATTAACATCATATAGGTTTTTATCAATCCTCTACATGTAGTAATTTAGCAATCCTCTGCATGTGGATGATAATAATAAGCAATCCCAAATAGACTATAAGTAGATTCAATACGTAATCCCCTACATGCAATTAATCTAATAAACAATCAATTATAAGGCTATGTTTATTCATGATTTTTATCCAACCGATTGCAAGTACATAGCATTTAATAGGCATATTTAATTCACATAAGTACAAAATGAATGCATGAACACCTACCGATCGGTTCAACATATGACTTCCCAATCTTTCTTCCAACCTTGCCACATGGCACAAGCTTAATGGACATGCATATTTCCATTTAATTAGAATGGATTTTACAAGTGAATGATAAGGTTTTGAATAATGTATATTATCTTTTATATTTTTTAAATAATAACTATATCATTGATTTCAGTTTTCAGGTCTCTATAAAACTAGCCCAATATTTACATAGTTATATGCACATTCTTATTTCTAGTTTCTTAACCTTCTTATATCTAGTTTATCTATTATGGATCCCAACCATCTAAATTATTTCTAAACTCTTCTAAACTCTCAATCTCAAATCAAATGCCTAGTATACCAAATCGTGAAACTTCACATCGTATTTCTAAAAATTTGTTTGAAGATTCTCAAATACCAAGCAGAAGTACCTGGGAGTCGAAAAATGCAATATGAGATACCAAAGAAGATATACACTGATGTCAGCGAGGTGTCTCTTAATGAATTTACCGATTTTATTTCAATTATAACTACGAATTTTTTTTTATTAAAACATCACTTATAAAAATATATTTTATAAAAAATACGTTTTTTATTTATATAATTTTTTATATGAAATTTTTAAATAATTAAATTTAATTTAAACGAAATAATATTATAAGTTACTTGGGTTTTTTAAATGTAAAAAAAATTATATGGTTTATTGTGGAGAAAGTATAAATAATATTTAAATAAATTAGGTTTAGAGGTTGGAATAATATAGTATATGTAGTTCAATAACAATCCCAAAACATCGTAGTCTTTTGGCTTCTGCTTTCTTGAAAATGTTTAAAAGTTGCATTCCTGGTTTTGAATTTTTTGGTTGCATTCCCTGCTTCTTCTGCTAGAAACCGTGCCCGCAATTTGACTATGTTATAGGTAAAAAATGCTATATAACGTGTTATAAGGAAATACAACGTGCACTCTAAGAACAATTATAAAAACTATTGTTAATAACTGAAGTTTTAGTAAACATGATTTTCATTTTATATTTATACATATAGCAAAAATAATTAATAAAAAGTTATTTTATTTCACAAATTAAAAATAAATAATAAAAAGTTATTTTATTTCACAAATTATAACCTCTATCGTTTATTATCATTAACTAGATTATATACAAACTAGTTTCATAGCCCGCCTGAATGGGCGGGCTAGCTTCATAATAAAACATGCAAAAAGAATGAAAAAAAATTGTAAAACATAATAATGAAACAGTTATTTTAGGATCAAAAAGGCTAAAGTTGTTGTCCGACAATAATCAGTGAAGCTAAACTTATTTATCAAAACTTGATAATCGAGTAAAAGTGATTTACAATGCGATTTTTCTAACTTTTCTAAGAATAAGTCATCGATATCTACATTTTGTGGGACATCAGAATCTATATGAAGAGTAACTACATGGCATGTCCTTAAGATATATATGATGCAACTTTACAGCTTCCATGACCGTTAAGAGCAGCACAATAAGTACTTAAGAGAGGCCATTGGTAAAGCACACCCAGATGGTTAGATAGATCATCGCTCAGAACGTGCTCATCTTCATTAGATTTGCGGGGGTCCAATGTCTATATGACTCCCCGTCGAATGACTGGACAAAACTTTGCTGAAGATTCAACCAGGTAGATGCACAAGTCA